>JAJPUD010007757.1:65654-90996 GCA_023553655.1 Myrmecobius fasciatus | reverse complement strand
GGAAAAGCTTAGGAAAAAAAGTTTTTGCAAAGGTCAATGTTGAAAAATCACTCATATGTTTTGTAAATAAAAAGCTTTATATAAAAAAAAAAAGTTACCTAACAATCTAGGCAGGTATAAATGCTGTCCATGACTGCTGGAGTGACTGTCAACCAAGGACTAATTTAGCTTAATATAGAGGGGCTTATTACCAGAAGGTTCGCCACTGTTTAAAAAAATTTACCATAATAATTGATGAACAGTATATATTGTAAGGCACAGATAAATTGCAATTTGTGTTAGAGAGGAAATAACTTCAGTGAAGAAATTATCAATTTTTTTAAATTATTAGTTTAACTTGTTCTATAAAACATGTGGGTTATATCTATATAAATATTTATTATAGTCATAAAAATAAAAATCAATGTGTTTATGTTAAAGTTTCAAAAAAAAAAAGATAAATAGACGATTCCTGTGTAGGCCGGAAGTGAGGGTGGGGCTCAGCTCAGCTCCTCCTGGCAGAAATTCCAAACTCCAAACTCCAAATTCCAAACACCTGGAGTTTATCTGAGGCACTCGGGACACTCTGCCCTGATTGGGGGCAGGTGTTCTGGCAGACTTGCCTTGTTTAAGGAGTAATTTGGACTTAGTCCTAGCCCCCACCGGCCCAGCACCTTAAGTCAACTCGCCGAAGTGCCCCAGGGCAAAGCTTTTCAGCCGCCGTTTTTTTTTCCCCCTACCTTAAAGAGATATCCACAACTCTGAGGTACCACTACACACCTGTCATATTGGCTAAAATGACAGGAAAAAATAACAATGAATGTTGGAGGGGATGTGGGAAAACTGAGACACTAATACATTGTTGGTGGAACTGTGAATGGATCCAACCATTCTGTAGAGCAATTTGGAGCTATGCTCAAAAAGTTGTCAAACTGTGCACACCCTTTGACCCAGCAGTGTTTCTACTGGGCCTATATCCCAAAGAGATCTTAGAGGAGGGAAAGGGACCCACATGTGCAAGAATGTTTGTGGCAGCCCTTTTTGTAGTGGCTAGAAACTGGAAACTGAAGGGATGCCCATCAATTGGAGAGTGGCTGAATAAATTATGGTATATGAATGTTATGGAATATTATTGCTCTGTAAGAAACGACCAGCAGGATGATTTCAGAGAGGCCTGGAGGGACTTGCATGAACTGATGCTGAGTGAAATGAGCAGAACCAGGAGATCATCATACACAGCAACAACAGTATTACATGATGATCAATTCTGATGGACATGGCTCTCTGCAACAAAGAATTGCCTCAAACCAGTTCCAATTGTTCACTGAAGAAAACCATATACACCCAGGGAGAGGGAAATGAAATATGGACCACAACGTAACATTTTCATGATATCTATTGACATTTGCTTGCATTGTGTTGCCTTTCTCTGATTCTTTTTTTTTTCTTGTAGATAGGATTTTTCTTGCATAACTTCTCAAGCATTTCAACATTATTAACAAGTAGTGGACTTCCTGCCATCTAGGGGAGGGGAGGGGACTGGGGGTAAAATTTGTAATGGAAAGCTTTGTAAAGATCAATGTTGGGGAACTACCCATACATATGCTATACAAATAAAAAGCTTTAATAAAAAAATGGAATATAATACAATATAGATAATGTTCACTTACGTTTTCCTGTAACTGTAAAAAGTCATTTCTATTTGAGTTTGGTATCAGTGGTCTAGACTATTGAGAAGTTGTAGATAGCAATTATGTCATAGAGCTCTTATATGCTTGTCAGTAGCAAAACACGAACCCCAGTTTCCTTGGAAGGAAGGAGGCACTGGAGTTGAGTTTTGAAGGAAAATGAAAATTCTGAGAAGCAAAGATATTATCTACCACCACTGCCACAGATATGGTGAGGTAAAAATGAGGTGACTTAAATAAATCACTGTCAGTGTTAGCTATTTTAACTGATTAATCTTTTAACACCACTATAATAATAGCTAGGATTTCTATAGCACTTTAATGTTTGCTTAGTACTTTTGAGGTCATATTTTATCCTCAACAATCTAATAAAGTAGATGCAATTCTTATCTATATTTTGCAGATAAGGAAATTGAGGCTAGGAAGAGTGTTCAAGGTCACATAATAAAGTACCTGAGATAGATTTCAAATTTGTATCTTTCTAACTCCAAATTGATCACGCTATCTATTCTATCATCTAGCTGCCTATAAGGAAAGAAACAAGCATTTGCTAAGTGCCTACTATATGTAAAATGAAGAGTTTCACAAATATGACTTCTTTTGATTCTCACAACAATTCTGTGAGGTCGGTGCTGCTATTACACTTATTTTATAGTTGTGGAAATTGTAGCAGATAGATTTTAAGTGATTTACCTAATGTCATGTAAAAAGTGTGTGAGGCTGACTTTGAACTTAAATCTCCTTGACTCTGGACCCAGCCCTCCATCTATTGAGTCACCTAGTTGTATCTATTAGAATCTGTTGAGTACTTAGTATGTGACACAGATTGTGCTAAACTCTATGGGGACAAAGGTAAAAATAGTCTCTGTCCTCAAGGAGCTGATAATTTAGCCAAGTACATATGGAGCAATATGCAAAGGAGAAGCAAGATAATTTAATGAGAACATTAATTAGCAGATGGGAGAGGGTACAAGGATCAACAAATGTCTTATATAGAAAGTGATATTTGAACTGAGCCCTAAAGAAAATCAGGGATTATAGAAGGTAGAAGTAAAAAGGGAGATCATTCTACACACTGACATTGGCCAGTGGCAATCTTTTTATTGCCATGAGGGGAAAAGAAGCAGATTATGAATCTTGGAGAGGAGATGGTGTTGTCATTATGATGTAATTTATATGTTTCACACAATCCTGATTCTCATGGCTACTTTTAAAGTCTCTTCCCGCCTGTGGTTTATAAAGAGATATTTTGATATTACCAAAAGATATCCTAATGGAGTCTTTGCTCTTATCACTAATAGTCATTTTAAACCTCAAGCTTTAAGACAGGCATTGTTTTAGTAAGATGTAATAGATCCAGTTCATAATTTAGTAACTAGATTCAATATATAATAAACAATATGGCATAACTGGTGCTGGAAAGAATGCCTTTTGAATTGAAATGCTCTTCTATTTGAATAATGAACACAACAAACCACTTCACCAGGATCATTATGATACTGAAACCTCTCAATAGCTTTTTATGCAGCCATTATAGAACAACTAATTTTATCTTTAGAAGTGATGTCCAAAATGAATTTAAATATATACACATATAAATGTATGTTTGGCTTAGAATAAGATTAGAAAATTTTTCATTATGTTAAGGAAATGAGGATTGTCTCTTTTTATATAAAACAACTGTTGTACAAAAATCCAAATTGTCCTCATAAAGATGATGTACAGTGTGGGCAGAATATTTTGTTTTTATAAATAATTAATTTATTTTACATTTATTCATTTTACAAATATGTTTTATTTCTAGTTTTCAATGAATGACCCTCTCAATTGAATAATAATTAAAAAAGTGAAAAATAAAAACTTCATTATATATTCAGTTCAACAAAACTGACATCCACATTTGTCATACCCCAAAGTGTGTGGCTCATTATGCATTTGAGTTTATCATTTCTTTGTCAGTGGTTACTTTTACTTTCATGTGTCATGTTATTGAAATACTCAGAGTTCCAAAGTCTCTCAAAATTGTTTTTCTCTATAATGTTGTTTGCCTTGTAAAAACCAATTTAGTTTTTCTGTTTCACTCTATTTCAGTTCTGAGAGGTCTTTAGATTTCTTCTGAAACTATCCAAGCATTTCTCACAGTAGAATTATATTTAGCTATTCTCCAATAGAAGAGAATCTCCTTAGTTTCCAGGTCATTATTTTTTTTTCTATTTTTAAAAGAGCTGCTATAAATATTTTACGTATATGGTCATCTTTTCTCTTTCTTTGAACTCATTGGGTACATAGGCTTAGTAACAGTATAGTTGGTTCAAATGAGATATCATAATTTGTTAACTGTTTAGGCATGGCCCCAAGATGTTTTCCATAATAGATGGACCAATTCACAGATCCATTGATAGTTCACTAGTGTTCTTGTTTTCTCATACCCTCTCCCCTGCCCTCATTTCGCAGTTTTTAAACTTTTGTCTTCCTGGCCAATTTGATAGGTTTTGGGGGGAACTATTGATTTGCTTTTATTTGCATTCCCCTAATTATCACTGAATTTAAATAATTATAGTTTCAATTTTATTCTTTGAAAATAGCCTATTCATATCCTTTGAAGATTTTTCTTTTGGGGAATGGCTTTTCATCTTATAAATATTGTTATTTCTTATTTATTCTGCATATAACTTCCCTTCTACATATTTGTTTATATGTGAGCTCCTCAAGGTTAAGAACTATATTTTGCCCATTTTTGTATCCCTAACACTTAGCCAAACTCCTGATATATAGTAGGTACTTTATAAATGTTTATTGATAGGTATTTCCATTTCTTTTCTCCTCTCAGAATTGAAAAGGATCTTGGAGGCAATTTTATCCAAATTCTACCTCTAATTTATTTTATGACATACTCAAAAAAATATCAATGAATAGTTCCTTGAAGACTTCCACAGGGAGGTATGGAATAGGAGCCATGTACCTAATTGTAGTTTGGATAATTCTGTTTATTAGGATTTTTCTTCTTGTCAAGGGAAAAATCTGCCTCTTGGAAATTTCAGTGACTATTCCTCATTCTGCCTTAGTGTTAGACTAAGCAGTCTAATTCCTTTCCCATGTGAACGGAAATAACTGAAGAGAACTATTATGTATCTTTGAGTATTAATTTTTTCAACATAAACATCCCTAGCGGCTTCCAACAAACAGTATATGCTATATTCTCAAAATATTGCTCTGTCTTGGTTGTTTTCTTCAATTTATCAATGTATTTTTTACATTAAGAAAATGTAATTTCTTACATCTAAAAATGTAAATAAATATATTAATAAATGTATTTCAGGTGCCCAAACCTGAACACAATCCTGCAGATATTTTTCTCTGCATAATACATGTGGACTATCATTTTCCTAGTTCTAATTTTTTTCGGAGGAGAGAGGAAGTTTGGACCCATAACAATTTGTGTATAGGAATTTTTGGTGGAAAAATTAAAATCCTTATTCTGGTACAGATTTGCAATTGTGCTCTAATCTATCATTTTAGAGAGTGGCTTAGGATTCCTAGAAGTTAAGTGACTTGCACATTTAGGACTTGAACCCTTAGGTCTTTTTGACTTCAAGAATCACCCTCTCTATATCAAGCATTTCTGGTCAAAATGGTTACTCTCAACCAGGTTTAGCTAATACAAGCTTTGTTGGACCCTAGTCACTGCTGATTCATATTGAGCTTTCCATCACCCAAAGCTCATGATCTTTTCAAGTTGACCCCTATATTCTGACACTTCCAAATATTTGAAGTCCTACTTTCTCACCTGTCATGGTAGCTATTCATCCCAGTTTTGTGCACCTTTCCCACTCACTTCTAATTATTTCTCCTAAGGTATCTCCATCTCTCACCATGTGATAACATAATATCTCAATTTTGCACACTCTGTACCATGAGCATTTTGATTTAATTTTCTTTCACTTAACACATTTTCATAGTTTAAAAAAAAATCCCATCTTCAACACCAGTGTGTTTTGACTCCTGTTTGTAGAACATAATTTTCACCTTTCTTAGAAAGAAATCATTCAACATTGATAACCGGCATCTCACTCAAGAAAGATGGGGAAATGAAAAATGTTTTGTTCCTGTCTTAGACTTTTTACTTTAAAAAAATGAACAAACGCACCAATATCACATTATGATTTCATTCTCACACTTTGATCCTCTTAATTTCTTCTCTGGAAACTGTCATGCCTCTTTATCAGAAATTGCAGGAAAAATAATTTCTGTGTCTGATGTTTTCTTGTAGCCTTATATACTCTTCAATTGTCTGTTGTAGAATTGCCTTAAGGGTGAACTGCCTTGTAATGACAATCTTTGTAATTTAAAATTGTTTAATTCAGCAAGCAATTATTAAGCATCTACTGTGTGACAAAAAGAGTAGCATCCAATGGGAGTTTAAATATGAAAAGAAGAAAGTCCCCTTCTTCAGGCCAGAGAGGTTATAATTACTGGGAACAGGCAAGTAAATAAATACAAAATAAATATAAGTGGACTGCCAAGGATGAAATCTGTGACCCATCTGCTTTATGGCTAATTGCATTTGATGTTGAATAGAGGAATGGACAAGCTTCAGTACCCTAAGAAAAAATTCCCTTCTATGTATATGATATTTTGTCTATTTCTCTATGGTATTGTGCAAATGTGACAAATGATGTTGCTGTGATGGAAATGACTACTGTGTGACCTTTAAGTTCCCTCTCCCTTCACCCTAGGTAACATGTATTTATAAGCCCTGCCATATTTCTATTAAATCCATGTTTTTCCCCAAGGGTATGTTAAATTATCACCCTGAGTGAACCTGCTCTTTCTTATTTGTGTCCCCCAATACGATCTGCCCTTTATGTCAGAGAAACAACCACCAATTATGCTACAATGCTTCCAGCTGTGTTACCTGGGGATCTACCATCATTTTTAGTTGTAGTTTTTCTCACTGTTGCTAGCTGTTGTTTTTGAAGAGGACCATGTCATCAGGGCAGTGATACCAAGGCATGTGAGTGAGTTAGATTTCAGTAGGGAGGTCTATGCTAAGTCACCAGCCTCAATTTCTCCTCTGCAATAGTAATACTTTGGACATCGGTCATTCTCTCTAAGGATATTCTTTTTTAGAAAAGGTTTGAGGCAGCATGAGAGCGATTCTACCCCTCAAATCTTATTAGATTCAACAAAGCCTGGTTATTCTAACCTGTAGAATAATAATTATGAATGATATTCATATACCATTCAACAAAGGATTACAAAGCTCTTTACTTACATTGTCTTCAGTTTTCTTGAAAACATCTCTGTGAATTTGGTACTATTGGTATTATTCCCATTTCAGGATGAGAAAACTAGAGGCTAAAAACTTGTTTGTAGTTACATACTAGCAAATGCCAGGTCTTTGAGTCCCTTTGGAGGCTGCATTCAGAGATCTTTCCACTTTGCCACAATGATTTACAATGAACACTGGAATTTCCTTGTTAGAATACTCAGTTACCTCCCCTAGACTGTATCTCTATCCAGACAGTCATTGTTTGAAGAGTACTTTTAAGATTCTATTTATTTCTAAATTTTAGAGTATAAAGTAAATATTCCTTTCTTTTGTCCAATTTCAAAGGACTTTTTTCTGAGAAGTAAAACTCCTCTATTTAATGGAGTGGTTAAATAAAAACAAAATAACAACAATATGTAATGCAATTATTTATTTTTAAAAAGTGGGTTTCTAGCCAGAGGAAGAGAAGCTTATAAAATGTTCTTATTTAAAAAGTCTTTTCTATTATCTTCTATATTGCTCTTCCTTCCATTCCACAAAATATTTCTTTCTAAGACATTTCCTTAAATTCAAATTGAACAATTATTTATTAAGGAGTTCCTGAGTATATAATAAAGTGGAAGTTGCTGCAAAATTTAGTTAGAACATGATATTTTTCCTATTAGGGCTCTTAGAATAAACAAAGGTTGGGCAGCTATAATGCTGCATAGTAGATGCTAATTTCATGAATCAGTCAGTAAGTCACTTAACATTTTTAAAGCAGCTACCATGTGCAGGGTAGTGTACTAAGCACTGAGTATACAAAAAGAGGCAAAAATTAGTCCCCATCCTCAAAGAGCTTCCAGTTTAATGAGGGAGACAACAAATAAGCAACTATATACAAGCAGGATATGTACAATTGAAGACAATTGAGATGGAGAAGGATTGGGAAAGCTTCTTATAGAAGGTGGACTTCAGCTGAGACTTGAAGAAAGCCAAAGGGACAGAACCAATGTGCTAAGTGAATTCCAAAGGAAGAAAGGTCATTACTGGACAAACAGGGGAAGCTTCATGGAGAAAATGGAATTTTAGTTGTGAAGAATGGTTCAAGGAAAGCAGCTTACCAGCTGGTAGAAGGGGTATTGAATCAGAGGATGTGAGTGAAAATCTTGCCTCTTATCCTTTTTATCTGGAACCTTTAATAAGTAACTTAATCTCTCTGGACTTCGGTTTCCACATTTTTAAAAAGAGAGGGTTGGACTAGCTGTTCTTTGTCACTATTATCTCTAGGTCAATAATCTTGTATTGGATATGATGCCCTATGAGGCTTTTCTACTAAATGTCACCTGTGCTAAATTCTACTGGCTGTCATACCAAATATTTTGATAACATGAAAATATACTACATCACCCTGGCCAAACAGGGACACTTCACTTTTTAATAATGCATGTGTGTTGAAACTGAATAGTATAAGAAGTCATTACATTAAAGTACTAGGAGGCTTGTTATTTTGAGTAATTCTGTTATTGTCCCTCATAATCAATTATAACTTTTACTCTCTAACTCTCAGTAAGCTTCTTCTCTACCCTCCAACACTCACTTTTCCTATGTGTAGATTATCTGAAACTTAGAGCTTATCCATTGGGGACTTTTCATTACCCAGATGCTAGAATCATGTCAGATGAAGAAATATGTAAGATAGTTTGAGATCTGGCCCCAAATACACCCATAACCCCAAATCTGGATATCTGAACACATCTCTCTCTCTCTCTCTCTCTCTCTCTCTCTCTCTTTCTCTCTCTCTCTCTCTCTCTCTCTCTCTCTCTC
This sequence comes from Myrmecobius fasciatus, assembly GCA_023553655.1. Lineage (NCBI taxonomy): Eukaryota > Metazoa > Chordata > Mammalia > Dasyuromorphia > Myrmecobiidae > Myrmecobius > Myrmecobius fasciatus. Next base: position 82,251 of record JAJPUD010007757.1, on the reverse strand, counting down.
TCTCTCTCTCTCTCTCTCTCTCTCTCTGCTTTTGTTTCTCTTCTTCCTTTCTCTCTCTCTCTCTCTGTCTCTCTTTTTCTCTTAATATGCACAAACATATATACACACACACTCAGTTTCTATAATCACACCTGTTTCTTATCACTTTCTTTGATTGCCCTCCCCCATTTTCTATGATTTTTTACAGTACAATTCTGTTATCATTCTTTCTCTGCATACTTCATCTGTCTTATTTATCAGATCTGTGATCCTAGCCAAGTCATGTAATCTCCATCAGCTTCAATTTCTTCATCTATAAAATGAGAACAATAAGAGCAGATATCTGGAAGATTTGTTGGGAAAAACAAATGAGATAATTGTAAAATGCTTATCAAAGTGCACAGCACATGATAGGTGCTACATAAAATCTATTATTGTCATTATCATTGTTATTATTTCATTTAATTTTCATAACAACTCTACTAAGTAAAATTACTATAATACACATTTTACAGATGAGCAAACTAAGTCACAGAGAATTAAATTATTTGCCCAGAGTTGCACAACTGGTAAATATCTGAGACTGTTTTTCAAGGACAGCATCTATTCAGGTGATTCAGTGATACCACTTAACTATGTCATAGGCATAGAGACCATTTTGTTCAGTTCTGGTAGTCACATTTTAGGGAAGACATTGAGAAGCTGGAATGCATGTGGAGGAAGATGACCAGATTAGTGAATGGACTCCAGTTTCAGGCTACTTCCTGAACCTCCAAAATGATTCCTCTTGTCTGTTCTGAGCTCTTGACTACACTAGAAACATGTAATACCATCATCTCTGGCCTTAGGAACCTTGTCTTGATTCAAGGCTCGATTGAGGAGCAAAATTTTCTGTAAAGCCTACCCTGAAGTCTGAAGCCCTGAGTTTAATCACACATCTAATGATTACAGGGGCAATCCACCCATGTAAACCTTAATAAAATGTTTAGATTTTATAATACTCTGCAGACCTTCTCAGTTCTAGAACTACGGATCTATGATTGTGTGTTGTTAATAATAAGTAGCATTTATCTAGTTCTATAAGATGGAAAAGGAAATGGCAAACCATTCCAGTATCTTTGCCAAGAAAGCCCCAAATAGAGTGTAAAGAGTTGGACACAACTGAAAATGACTGGGCAACAACACCATCTCTTTAAGAATTATCAAATGCATCCTGAATCCCACCTCATCTGATCCTCATAACTTATGTGAGATGGGTACTGCTATCCCTCTCCACTTGTAGATGAGGACGCTAGTACTTCAAGAGATTAATGATACCCAGCTGAAAATGCCAGAGGTGGATTATGAAGTCGTCTGCTTTAGCTATTTAACTATAGTGCCTCATCACTGAAGAAAGTGTAGAATTACAGTGCATAAAAGAAAAGGGCAGAGAGAGTGTTGGATCACCCCTCTGCATTTCCCTTTGAGATTGGAGCTCACACTGATGCTTGTTTTATGAGAACCTGTATGAGTTATGGTGAGAGGTTAACAATAATCATGGATATCTCTCCCCACCCTTTAACAGTTTTAAAAAATGCCTTTGGGGCATTGCATTCAGTTAAATCAAGCAGCAGACAAAACCAGCATGAACTGCTAACCTCTAAAGTATGTGAAAAAAGTTTGTTCATAAAGTATGGATGAAGAACATAGTTCTGTAATGATAATGGTCCTCTTGAGGTGAGTCTGCTGAAAGATTCAGTATATCAGGATCTCATCTTTGATTCCTTTTGACAGGAGTTGCTAGCATTAAATTGAGTATTTGTTTATTTTTTAATATACTTTTGTTATTATATGAAGGACCCTTTAACCCACAGTGTGGATTTTAGTGGGAATAGGAATATATTGTTGACCTATGTTGAGAAAAGGTGAGTGTGTAACTTCAATAGAAGTGTTATTTCTACTCCTAAAACTAAAATTCTAGAGAGGCATTTGCAGGCTGCATTTCTTCTGTAAAAGACACTATATCCCTGAACAATAAACATATGAGAAGCACTTGGGATAAATGCCATTCAATGTCCCCAAGGCAAAAGCTCAGCTGCCAGTTATATCTGGAAGCCCAGGTGTCCAATGATCAACTTTCTCTCTTCCCTTCTCCCTATTCTTGTGTCTAGATGCAGTTATGATTAGCAATTTAGGAACCTGGGGCAAAGACCTAAAAATCGTTGTTTATTTTTAGAAATTTATTTGGGGAATAGGTAGAAAATTTGGAACACATGACCTTTCAAACTGGATAAAAATCATGGCAAGTTCATGACTGGGATGGGTGGAGATTTGGATTATTAGAAGAAGGATAAGATAAGCCTGAGTGATACACACATTACTTGGGATACAATCCCTGGGGATGGAAGGAACATTGTTAGAGAAGCAGAGAATCTGCTCACTTTCTTCACTTAAATGATTATTTTGGTAAACAAGGTAAAAATCTCAGTTAGATTGAGCTGCTAAAAGAGTGCAAGAGCTGTTTTCACTGTCTACATTTTGGTACCCCCAAAGCAAAACCTCCTGTTCCATCAGCAGAGCTATGGGTCGCTTTGGATTTTTAGTCTTGGGTTGACACAGCCTAAATATATGCCTTTTAACCTTCTGGCCTATTAAATTATTACAAATGTACAGATATTTAGACAATGGTTAATGCTGAATTTATGACTAAAGAGACTTTGGAAATCATCTCATTCAATGCCCTCATTTTGGATTTGAATTTGCATTCTATTTATTTACTTAATATAAAGACTTCTCTCTCTCTCTCTCTCTCTGTCTCTCTCTCTCTCTCTCTCTCTTTCCCTGTCTCTCTGTCTCTCTGTCTCTCTCTCTCTGTCTCTCTCTCTCTCTCTCTCTCAGACAATTGGGGTTAAGTGACTTGCCCAGGGTCACACATTTAGGAAGTGTTAAGTGTCTGAGATCGGATTTGAACTCGGGTCCTCCTGACTTCAGGGCTGGTGCTCTATCCACTGTGCAACCTGGCTGCCCCCAGTATAAAGACTTCTAATGAAGAAGCTCCTTTCTTTACTGAGGATTTGTATCTGCTCTGCAATATACAATATTAGAAATTTATTTGGAGAGTAGCTTAATGATGTGGTGGATACAGCTCTGACTCTGGAGTCAGGAGGAGCTCAGTTCAAATCCAATCTCAGACACTTAACACTTCATACTTTCTAGCTATGTGACTCTGAGCAAATCATTTAACCCTAATTTCCTTAACCAAAAAATATCAAGGGCACTGAGATGTTAAGAAAGTAATCCCAGTTAGGATCTCATTTTATATAAGAGAAAGATGAGCCCAAGGAAGCTTCAGAAATTTTCCTCCCAAATCATAAGGCAGAGGCAGAGAAAGGACCTCTGGTAGAAAGATTCATGGTCAAGCTTTCATGCATTACATCGGGCCAAATATCTGGAAGATGGGCTATATTTCTGACTTTTCATTGAGATAGTATTTAATCATCATTTCAGAAATGTACATTTGTTTTTACAGAGTCTTTAGACAGAGTGACAGACAACACTCCAATATAGAACCCCCTGTTCCATATGCTTATGACTATGCTTTTCATTATTAATAGAGCCAAGTATTTCCATATTCTCCAAGGTTTAGGTATATTTTTATTTAGGTATGCTCAGGTACATTTACATTTCCCAAAATCTGTATTTTGACTTGCCCTTATAAATATTTTGGTCCTGTCAAGGGAAAAGGTGGGAAAAAGAATGGTGATATTCAGCTAGTTTGAAGAGAAAGATGAAGTATTCCTGTAGGCAATCACAGACAGTAGTTTTCTGAGTAAGGAAAATGATTGCTAAAATGAGAACAATTCATATTTTCAAATGTATTCTTATGCACATTTTTGCCCAGCATTGTGCCAATATGATGCACACACTGAAACTCCTGGACCCTCTTTCTTTTCACTTATGCCCTTAAGTCCTCATTATCGTTGTCTCTCTGCCTTCTCCAGTTTTGAATAATAGAATGTGAATATGGAATCTGCAAGAGTTTTTATACTCAGAGATGTAATGGAAGTTTCACCACTCCATCATTTGGGGGATCATTGCAATGGATAACAGATTTCGCTCAGATAACTATACAGTTTATATAATCCAGCATGAATCTCTGATAAGGTGACAGCATCATCTAGCTTCAGTTTAAGAATCAGAGAGTTCAAGTCATATAGTCCAAATAGCTTAAAGAGATTATGTATGGCCCCCTTTCTCCAAAATCATGCTCTTGTTTTAGAAGTACTATTCCAAATAAGACACAGAATGGTAGGTATTGAATTCCTTGCTTTCACAAATGAAAAAAGAAATGCTTCTTATAGATTATATGTCCTTGTTCAAATGTCACTGAGGGTGTCAGGCTGTGTTCATTTGACTGTACCTTTAGATCTTGATGGATCTATGATAGTGTCAATTTGGATACTTTTTTTGATGAATCACATCATAAGTCCAGGGATGCTCAAATTTGGGGATGTCCAAGTCTGTATCTTCTTGTAATATGACTACCAGGGAATGAAGGGGGATTCTGAGGTCGGGACATTGAACTAGATTTATTAATATTAGGTAGAGATCAATGGAATATAGGACGGCCATTAGCAGCATGCTAGCTGATTTGTTGGTTGGTTAGTTGTCCTTGCTCTCATTAAATAACATCACTATGTTAGAGTCAAGTTAGTGTTTCTGTCTGAGCTGATCAGACCAATATGAGCTCCAAGTGCTCTATCACAGGACAGACATCAATAATCCCCACAATATTTGGGGTAGCTTCTCTCACTTTGGGCATCTCACATTTTTTCCTGAGCTAATTCCATTCTTTTTTGCTCATAGAGAATAGCTCTTTCGCTGATGAGGGCACACCATGATGGGGGTCTTGTGCCAGTGTCTCCCATGTCATGCATGCAGTTCTAAAATTTTAAAGAGAGACCTTGCAAATGTCCTAGTATCACTTTTTCTTACTACCTTGTGAGTGCTTGCCCTGGATAGGAATTGAGTTGACCTGAGTTTAAACTGGGCCTTAGAAACAACCAGTTAAGGGACCCAAAGCAAAACTGTTAACCTCTTAACTGTATAATGGATATAATAATCATTGGTCCCATACTAGTTTGTTATGAGAATCAAATAAAATAGCACATATAAAGCACTTTGTCAGTCTTAAAGTCCCCTAGAAAAGTCAGCTATTATGATTATCGTTCTTCCTGTCCCCATGAATGGCTTTTCTTCACCCAGCTATACATATTTCTGATAAAAATGGGCAATTATCATTTAATATTTAAATTTTTTAATTTCAGTATGCTTCCTTGGGTACTTTTATTAGAGTGATAATTATGTAATTTTGAAGTTTTTGCAAAATAAATACATATGTTTTCTTGAAATTTCCCACAAATACAAGTTTCACTTGTAAGTGGGAAAAATTTGATGCTGACAGATGGACTTCATGTGTTGTTTTTAAGTTGTTTTTCTTTTGGGAGAAAGCAGATTGCTGATTATAAATACCTCTTAGATATTCATTAATGAAGCAGCAAAGCATCAATGTCCCTTAAGTAAATCTCGGTTTTAAATTATCTTCAATGTATACTCAAATTTTTGGTAAACAGTAACTTGATCAATTATAAAATGTGTTTATATTTGAGGGAATCTTTAGAACAATGAACACATTAACTTCCTTTTAGGAGAGTAGGAGAAAGGAGAGATGACAGTAAATATGGTAGAAGTATGAGCCAGCTCTCTCTGCTTAGAGCTAGAGTCTACCTCATCCATCCCTAATCAACTTCCATCATTCATCATCTTTGTTGGTCATTCTTTAGCTGATTGTGAGCAGGCATTTCAAAAGAAAATGATTTGAATTTCAAAGGATTAAAGAGAGGCCCTTGGGAAAATTGATGAAACTCAGGGATGTTTTTGCAACAGCAACTCTTTTTATGATTCTGCTGCTAAACCAGAGGGATACTTTTTGTTGCCAGGCCTACAGGCATGAAGGCTTCCTCTAAGGCCCTCCCAGGCTCAGACTGGTGGGTGTATGGTTTCCTCTGCTGAATTTACCCTTGGTTCCATAGGACATAATTATAAACACTATGAAGATGACAAAGAGAGGCTGGCTTAAGTTTTATGTTTTTTGGGAAAAAATTTAGCAAGTTATTTTTGAGTTATTCAGTCACATCCAACTCTTTGTGACAATATTGTATATGGGAAAGGTACTGGATGGTTTAGCATTTCCTTCTCTAGTAGATTTGGGCAAATAAAAGTTAAATTATTTGCCCAGGGTCCCACAGCTAGGTACTATAGAAGGCTGGATTTGAACTCAGGTCTTCTTGATTTCTTGCCCAATATTCTATTAATTGAGCACTTTCAAGGCAAACAGAGGTTAATTGACCTGTCCAAGGTCACATGCATAGTAAATATGTGAGGTCAAATACACTCAGATCTTTCTGATTTCCGGCCTTGCTCTCTGAACTCTCTGGCTCACATGAACCATCTGGCTATCTCTCAGCAAAGTAGAATTATTTCAAAGTTGATTGAGATACATTTGGAGATAATGGGTTTCCCCTGCCTAGACATCTTCAAGAAGAGGCTGGATAACTAAAAATATAACACACCAACAACACACCAAGAACATATGTCAGGAATTAAACATGGCAATTACATTTCAATAGCATGCCCAGGAAAACACATAAAAATTCACCAGGCCAATAACACTCCAAGAAAACCATATTAAAAATTCAGCACTTCAATTACACACCAAGAAACCCACATCAAAAATCCAATAACATGCCAACTACCAAGAAAACACATGTCAAAAATTTGACATGCCAATAATGCCAAGAAAATCCACATCAGAAATTCAACACACCAATTATACATCAAGAAAACCCATATCAAAAATCCAACATGGCAATAACACCACATCAGAAATTCAATATGACAACTACATGCTAATAGCATACCATGAAAACACACACCAGAATTCAACATGCTAGCCACATGCCAAAATCATGCAACATTAAACACAATGATTACACAGCAAGGAAACAGAAAAATTCAACATGTTAATTATACACCAAATGCACATCAAAAATACCACATCAAAATTCAACATACCAATTAAAATATAAACCATGTCAAGAATTCAACAATCCAATCACATGCCAATTACACATCAAGAAAACCTGCCAAAATTCACATATGAATTGGATGCCAATAACATACCAAAAGCCACATCAAAATTTTAATGTGCCAGATACAGACTAAGAAATCTATGTCAAAAATTCAACATACCAATTAAATGCCAAGAAACAAACCTCAAAAACCATGCCGATTCTACACCCAAAAACCATGTCAAAATCACACACTAAGAAACCCACATCAAAAATCCAACATGCTAATAATACACCACTTATATGTCAAGAAAACCTTGTCAAAGTTTAACATACCAATAACACACTAAGAAAATACATATCAAATTCATCATACCAATTACATACCAAGCAACCGACATCAAAATCACACCAAATACAATGAAATCATGTCAGAAATTACTTATCAAGAAGCCCATGTCAAAAATTTAACATGCCAATTACATGACAAGAAAACACCAAAATTTAACTTGAAAACAACACATCAATTACATGCCAAGCAAACCACATAAAAAACCAACATGTCAATAAAAACTTGTCAAAATTAAACATGGCAATTATATGACAATAATGTCATCACAATTCACCATGTCAGTTATATATCAACAATCAATTGTATGACAAGAAAACAATTTAAAATTCCAGCATCAATAACATCCTAATCACACATCAAAAAAAAGTATGTCAAAATCCAACATGTAAATCACACACCAAGAAAACCATGTCAAAATGGGTATGTAATGGTTGGAAACGTGGATGATGGATGGAATTAGATTTTATTTTCATGGCAAGTCATGATGACAGACTGAAAACTGCCACCGAAACATTTTCAGCCAACATTCTAATGGGTTGCATTTTTAACAAAGTGGCCCAAATAAATGCAATTGGACTTTCAGAGAAAGGAAAAACAAAATAAAGAGGCTGGTGGATGATTCCTATTTGAAAGCAGGTGGAAAGTTTCACAATTCTGAACTTAAAGAAAGTAACAAAAGAGGTTTTCTCCCTCCCCCTCCCATTCCTTCTCTCTTTTCTCATGGTTTCAGTTAGGATGACAAATGGTAGCATCTAAATAGTCCAGGCTGACAGCCTCAGAGGCAAGTAAGCGTTCCTCATCACAGCGGCTGCAATTTATTCAATTGAATTTCTGTAATTGATGTGAGTTACTTTATGTGGTTTTTATTATTGAGACCACAAAATATAATGCTACATGATTGACACAACCTTATATGGACTCCAGGAAGAGGATGTTTCAGCTGAGTCACTAGTTTAAAAGGAAAAGAATAGTTTTCTTAAATGGATGAAGAAGCATAAATAAGCCTCTCAAATCATTTTTATAATTGGTTATTTTCTCCAACAATTTATCTCTTTTCCTTCAAAGATAAAAGTAGTTTGGTTTAGTTTTGTTTTACAAAGGGAAAAGTTCATTAAAAAATTCCACCCACAACTCTTTTCATGAGTTTCATAGAAACCATGGTTTTTTCCCTCTCTTATTTATTACCTTATTTCCTGCCAATTTAAAGTTTTCTTCAAAGTTCTTTGATGAAAAGTACAAAACCAAAAAGGAGAACATCTTATCACTGGAAAGTTCCCATCTATATCCTGACTTTCATAATGCAACCTTTCTTTTTTGTCACTTGAGTTTTCAAAGGGATTTGTTTTCATATGGGGGAGCTCACATCCCAAACCAGCTTGCTGAAGGCAGATACTTGCTTTCTTGGCTCTTAATTTTGTAAAAAAGATGTCAAAGGGAAGCAATGTGTAGGAGTTGGGAAGGCCCAATGAAAAACTAAAAAAAAGATGATTTCTTATTTGAGTTGTTTTTTTAACTGTGGGTAAGATTAAGTTTGGTATCAGTAAAATGCTTATTAGTCTGGTGGTTTAACCATGGGGTAGAACAATAATTGAAGAAATATCCTTTCTGTTCCATGATTCTGTGTAAATAATCACCAAGGATAGTTTTATGGCTATACCAACTTTAGTTTCCTATAATAAAGTTAAAAAACCTCAGATTTGGGATCATCAACTTGATAAATTTGGAAAAAAAAAACATTCATCATCGGCATCCAATATGACCTTAATAAAGACCATTTCTACATCTGACAAGTGGCCATCAGTCAGCAGTTGTGAAGCACCTACTATGTATTAGGAACTGTATGAATAATGGGGATAACAAAGAAAGGCAAAAACAGTCTTGGCCCTTAGGGCCCAATTAAGGGAGACATCTTGATAGGGGAGACAACTCATGATATATGATTGTGATGGAGTAACACTGTGCTATAAAATGATAAGCTCAATGATCTAAGAAAAACATAGGAAAACTTGCAGGGAATAATAGTGAAATGTGTAGAACCAAAAGAACATTGTATATAGTAACACAATATTGTTTTGATAGCAACTTTTAGTCAATAAGTCCTTTTGACTATTAATCTTATGCAAATTAAGTATGAAGGACACATGAATTCAGATTCTCTCATATCAAAATCCAGAGCAAGAACTGAGAAATAAAAGTATGTATAGGATAAATTTCCATACATATCTATTTGTGTCTGATGGTAGCCATGTCTAGGTCAGAGGGAAGAGAGGAGAAAAAATGGGAAAAAAAGAAATTTATATGATAACTTCATTATATATTTAAAATGAATAACAAGTTGTACATAATAATTTTTTTTCAATTTTATATGCAGTCACCTTTTCAAAATCATATGGTGTTATGGTGATGGTGGTTTTATTACATAAATCAAAATAAAATAAATATTTAAAAATGCATGGAGGCAGGAAATGGAGTGTCTTGTTCAAAGAAACAATAGGTGGATCATTGATATTAGATCTTAGAGTATATAGAAGTGTGTAAGGTGTAAGAAGACTGGAAAGTTATTAAAGGCAAAAACAGACGGTTTGAAAAACCAAGAGAGGATTTTGTATTTGATCATGGAGTTAATAGGAAGTCACTAGAATTTATTGAATAGGGTGGGTGGTCATATCAATAGTTGGACCTGCTCTTTAGGAAGATCACGTTGACCGCTGAGTGGAGAATAAACTGGAATCAAAAGCTGATCATGTTGTTCAGGGAGTTGAAGAACATAGGCTTGGATTCCAAATTGATTATTTATTAGCTATGTAACATTGGGCTCATCACTTTCTCTGGATGCAATTTTCTCATTTGTAGAATGAGGCAATTACGCTAAAGTAAGATTTAAAATTTTGTGTGTGTTATATATCCTTTTGCCAATATAACATAGCCTTTAGATTTCTCAGAATACTGTCTTTAAGAGAATAAAATAAAATATATAATATTACAAATATCAACAAATTTAATAAAATTTTAGAAATCTTATAACAAAAAAAGCTCACTTGTTGAGTTAAGCAAATCACATCACCCTGTGACTGTGACGTAACACCCAATAGGGATGGAATTCTTATTATTGCATCCTAAATCCCATTGTCCCAAGGAAAATATCAAATGAATTTTTAAAGTCTGGAAGATAAATCTGTTGGTATTAACAAATGTGTATAGGATCTGTCACGTGTCAGGCTTTGCTAAAGAAGGAAGGTCCTATTTAGCAAAATACTCAACAATAGTCTCGTTTTGCTTAAACTCCTCCTTACCCATATACACATTTTATATCCACAAATACATACATATATGCATATGTATGTATAAACTTAACAAACATCTACAAGCACAAATTCTTCTATATTCTTGAAAGAACAGAAAATGAGAATTGCATATGAAAATATTTGTCTCTTGCTTATAGTTTTAATAAAGTATATATTAAATCTCATACAATAACATTGAAGGAACCTGCTTCTTTCCTAATGTATTTCTGATGTATTTTCTTTTGCTTCCTCCATGAATTTTTAAAATGTTACATTGATGCTCATTTCTTTTCTTCATAACTATTACTATCCTTCTACTCTTCACACACAACACACAGACATATACATGTTTACATTCCCCCCTCTTCATTGGTTTTGGAAATTGGGGTCAAATGAATTTAGAAACAGAAGAAAATTTTAGGATCATATATTATAATCCTCTAATTTTTAAAGAGAAGGAAAATGAGGAGTCAAGTGGCTTCAGTAGATAGATCGAGAGCCAGGATTAGAACTTTGTTCTTCAGTTTCCAAATCCAGCAACCTTTCTTCTCTTTCTCACTTCTTTAATGAGAGAAAAGATGATTAAAAGATCATGGCAGAAGGAATGATCAATTGTGAAGTTACACAATGTTGGTATACAGGAAATGCTAAATAAATGCTTTTTGATTAGACTTGATTTAATGGATTAAAAAGATACACTGTTGATTCTTCCTGCAATATATAAATAATACCATAAGGAGTCATGATTGATTGCTAAAAATTATTAAGAATGTTAGCAATAATAGTTTACATTTATCTGGTTCTTTAAATTTTGCAAAACATTATACACATGATGGGAAAATGTAAAAGTAGCTTAATACAGAAAAAGTTAACATAGGTCAACATGCTAACTTTTTATTACTTTAAAATATTAAAAAACCCATGCAGATAAGTTCATGTTTTTTTGGGCAATGATTATAAGTTGAAAAGTATAAGGTGAAAGAGAGCAAAGGAAAGAAGAGAGTAGGAAGGTCACAAGTTCCAGAATTCAGATTCTATCTTCTAAGGCAAGAAGAGTTTTCCCAGAATGAGCTGAGGGTCATGCTTTTAAGATGCTCCTGGTGACAATCTTGATATTCAACTGTTAGCCTCTTCTTTGATCAACAGTCCCTTGTCTTAACATGCTCTGGGTCAGTTAATTCCCAAGCTTTGGCCTTCATGTAAAATATTCTAATTCACCAGATTTTTGTTATGCTTTTAGAATTAGAACAAATAGTTATTTATTAACTTGCCTTATTTTTTTCCTACTAAAGTGTAAACTGGATTCAGGGACTATGATTTATAATCTTCATATGTCCTATGGTGTCATATATATATATATATAGAGAGAGAGAGACATAGAGAGAGATACTTAGCATAAATATATATATATAATATATATTAAGTATATATATACATATACATATATATATACACTTAAGCATATGATTGTGTTGGTTTGAAGAATAATGAGGACATTTGAAAAATCAGGGAAGAAAGTTTCTATTATAAAATTAAATAAAATTCGAATTCCTTTGAAAAAGCATAACTGATATTATAGTGGGATATCTAGTTCACAATTCAAATGATGTCTTTTATATCTTCTCTCTTACCCCTTCAGGCAACCTACTCCATCCTGCCCCATCCCTACTTTCTAGATTTTTTCTCTGAGAGTATTATTTCTTCTGCACTGTTTTTCCCCACTTCCATAATAAACTCCGTAGCATTGTATGGGCCCATAATGCAAAACATTCCACATGCAAAAAACTTCTTCCTATTCTGATGGAAATACTTTATCTGGATTTCGGGATTCTTCATTAAGCCCTGTGATTGCCCTTCTCTTGTGATACCAAATTGTTACACTCCCAATTCAGTATATCCTCTCCTCTTGTCATTCTTCAAAACAAACCAAAGCAAAACAAAACAAAACAAAACAAAACAAAAAAAAAAAAACAAAACCCAAAACAAGAAAATAAGTTATTTTTCTGCAGCAAGAATTACTCTTCTCTAAAAGAGTGGCTGTTTTGAGTCCCTGTCACCTGTCTTCTGCCTTTCTCCTCTTTGTCATCCATTATGTTCTATGGGAACAGGTGTTAAACTTAATTTCATGTTCAGTGAAGACCCATTCATAAACCAGGAGTTTCCATTGTAGCCAAGACATAACAAAGCAATACTCACCACCACATACCCACTCTTCCCCACACATCCACCAAGAAGTAAGTAAGCATAAGTTGTGTTGAAGTAAATAGTAAACACTTTCTTCATAAAGCCCACCAAATGTAACCTAGTTGAAGAAGGTCATTTGAGGAAGTTCAATGAAGACCAGGGAGCCACTTGGAGAATGTTTCATCAATTTATCTTAAGTTCTTCTGTCCCCTTACTACCTTCATCTGGGCTTTCAGAGGTTGGGAAGTAATTCAGTCCAAATTGAGACTAAGAGAGAGCAATTTTCTTGGCAGTAACTATGTGGGAAACAGAAAAGGTGGCAGGAAGTACTACAAATTCTGATAATGATGAAACTCCAATTGTACTGAAGATGTGTCAGAGCTCCTTAGCCCATCCAAAGATGGCCAGCACTGTCCTCCCAAGGTCAATACTAGTCCTCCTTATTGATTGTACAAGTGCTGGCTGGGCCAGGGAAAATTTCCTGGGGGCAGCTTCCCCCAGAACATTATATTCAATTGTCATATTCATGTTTTCAGTAATAGAAATTGCTGGTGTGTGACACTTTTTGAGACTCTTGGTATTGTGGGCTTATAAAACATTTCAATGGGTAATAGTGTCAGACAGTGGTAATTAATCTTGGAGGGGAAACAAAGTTTCTCAGTCAGAGCACTACTTAGAGCTGTGACAATTGGGTTTCTACTCATTAAAAGTTCTGCTTGGGTTTCTACCTCTTGCTTAGAGTTTTAAAAATAGTCTTAGTGGGAAAGGCTTGAGTAATTGTATTTTGACTTTTATAACACAGACATCAGAGGCAGCTTGAAGTAGTGGATAAAAATCTGGGCTGGGAGATTTTAAGAATTGAATTCAAATTCTACTCATATCATTTAGCATCTTAAGATCTGTGTTCTAAGGAGGAGGGGGGTGACCCTGGGCAAGTCTTTCATACTCTGTGTCCCAGGTGCAGTTTGCAAGTTTGTGGTGAGATTTCTCAAACCAGGAGCTCCTGATTCTGAGGAAATCATTGAATCTTTCTAGATGGGAGATGAGCAAACATTTTTCTTGGCCACTTTTTTTGCCCTGTGCTTTATTTAGGCACAAAATGAGTGATTCAGCACTTGACCTATTATAATAGGCCTTGAAATTCTAATCCCAGCCAGTCCTGGTTTTGCTGTGTGATTAAGGGATCAAATCTGGTTTCTTTGGCCCAGTCTCCTCATATGCAAAAAAAAGCATAGAAGTAACAAATAAAATAAAGACCACTCACCCAGGGGAAGCCAGAGTGATACAGACCTGTCATAGCAAGCATGCATCTTAATGAATTTACACTACTGTGTTGGCAGGCACAGGTCCCATGAGAGACTGAGAGGGGCCAACAAAGCTTTATCATTTCCTGCTGAAAATGTTAAACTGAAACAATAAAATCACACTTGAGATGTGACTTAGAAAAAGTGAAATCTTAAAAAAAAATTATTTCAGAAATAATGCAATGGAAAAAATCATAAAACCTGGATCAGGAAAGCTGGGGTTTAATCTCATCCTTGCCACTAAGTTGCAGTGCCATTTCAGTCAAGTCACCTATCAATACTGGATCTTACTGATAATCAACAAGCATTTAAAAACCTGTACTATATCAAGCACTTTGTTAAACAGTGAGGATTCAAAGGCAAATGTGGCAGAGTCCCTGCTCTTAAAGGAGTTTTCCATTTAAATGTAAGTGACTCCAAATACACATATAGATATAGTCAAATGCATCTACAAACTAGACCCCATGCAATTTGAGGAGGAAGGCACTAAGTCTTGGCCAGAGTGGGAGAAGCCTCATGCTTATGAAGTAGTGCTTCAGCTGAGCCTTAAGGAAACTAAGAATTCCAAAAAGAGAGAATATTCCAGGGTTGAGATTCAGCCAGGGCAAAACTATGGAAACAGGAAATGGAAAAAGAAGGCCAGTTTCATATCATTGTAACATTCATGAAGAAGATGAGGGTTTATGAGGCTGTAAGGGTAGGTTGGGGACAAGTTATGAAATGTTCACTGTTATGCTCATCTGCAATAACAGCCAGATCATTTTATTATTGCATTGTGGGGTTTGCAAAGTGCTTTCTTTACCAGAAATTTGTAAGGTCAAATAGTCATTATTATCCTTAATTTACAAATGAGAAAACTGACTTTTTCATAGTTACCCAGTACTAACAAACCAAGCAATAACAATGACATTACTAGAATACTTTAAAATTTGCAAAGCAATTTTCAAGTTATATTCCCATTTTATAGATGAGGAAACTGAAACTCAGAGAGATTTCTAAATGATTTTCCAATGATTGCACAGCTAATTAGCGCCAGGGGTGTGTTCTGAATCATAATTTTTTACACTGATTCCATGTTCACAACTCCAGGCTTAAAGGAAACATTAGGATCTTAGAAGTGATCTATGACTTAAGTATCATAATCACATGCAAAAAGTTCAGGAAAGACAATGAATTTGATATTAGATTTCAGAGTACCTCCTAGAGATATCCAAGGAGGACTAGCATTCCTGGAGTGAGGGTTTACTTAAGCCCTTTTCAGGACGACTTATCCACTTTTAATGTCCACCTTCACCCAACTTCTAGCAGTTATTTCAAGGAACTGTAGCATACACAGTGGCTCCATTCCAGTAAAACTCTCAGCAGATGGATTAAAACAGATTGAGGGTAACTGATGAGTTCACAAACCCATGAGTGAGTTAGAGGGATGCTCATCCCAAGTGAAGACTTCCTCTGGATGAAAGGATAGATGAGATTGCATGGTCATGAAGGAGTTAAAGCAGGAGCATTTAGAGCTTGATCTGATATTGAAGATGTTAAGGTAATCCACTTACTCCTAGGCCATTTCCAGTCATCCTCACTATTTTCTTGCCAGTGGACTCTGGTGATTCTAGAAGAGAGTGTGAGCCTCATAAATTTGTGCAATTCTGCCTCACTTAAGTTCATTTCATTCTCAAATCAAGACAGTACTGAACAAAAAATTTGATCTACAAACACAGAACACAAGAGAAACATAAAAAGGTAACAAGGGAAAAAAACTCTTGAGAACTATATTTATGTTATAGATACTTATACAATGAGGGTTGATTTTATGAATCTATTATTACATTATGATTATATGATTACTGTGATTTTATGATTATTATGATATGATAAACTGAAAAAGAAATTAGAGGTAGAAAAGGGATAACACTGGAAGAAGAGGAAAAGGAGGTAAAATAAGGGAAATTATATCACATGTAGAGGCAAAGAAAACCTACAATGATTGAGGGGAAAAAGGGAGGGGAATGAGAATTGGGTTAATCTCCATCTCATCAGATTTGGCTCTGAGGGAATAATAGACGTACTTCTAAGGAAACAGGAGGGAAAGGGGGGGGGGACAGGGGTGGGTGGGGCTCTAAAGGGGAAGGATTGTTTGAGGGAAGTGGTTATCAAAAGCAAAATAGTAGGAAGGAGGGAAAGGGAATAAGAAAGAGAAAAGCATAAGCTAGGGTAAATAAGATGGCAGGAAATACAGAATTAGTTATTTTAACTGTAAATGTGAATGGAATGAACTCTCCCTTAAAGCAGAAGCAGATAGAAGACTGGATTAAAAACCAGAATCCAACAATATATTGTCTACAAGAAACACATCTAAAACATAGAGATACATACAGGGTGAAGGTA
>JAJPUD010007757.1:0-54800 GCA_023553655.1 Myrmecobius fasciatus | reverse complement strand
ACTCAGTTCCCACAGGCTTCTCTCTGGGTATAGATGGCTCTCTTCATCACTGAACAGTTGGAACTGCTTTGAATCATCTTATTGTTGAAGAGAGCCACCTCCATCAGAACTAATCACTGAATAGTCTTATTGTTGCCATGTATAATGAATGATCTGCTCTGCTTATTTCACTCAGTATTAGTCCAGGCCTTTCTGAAATCGATCTGCTGGTCGTTTCTTACAGAACAATAATATTCTATAACATTCATATACCATATTTTATTCAGCCACTCTCCATTTGATGGGCATCCATTCAGTTTCCAGTTTCTAGCCACTACAAAAAGGGCTGCCACAAACATTTTTGCACATGTCACTTTCCTTCCTTTAAGATCTCTTAGGTATATAGGACCAGTAGAAACACTGCTGAGTCAAAGGGTATGCAGAGTATAATCACTTTTTGAGCATAATTCCAAATTGGCCTCCAGAGTGGTTAAATCAATTCACAATTCCACCAACAATGTATCAGTCCCAGTTTTCCCACATCCACTCCAACATTTATCATTATCTTTTCCTGTCATCTTAGCTAATCTGACAAGTGTGTAGTGGTACCTCAGAGTAGTCTTAATTTGCATTTCTCTGATCAATAGTGATTTGGAGCACTTTTTCATATGACTAAAAATAGTTTCAATTTCTTCATCTGAAAATTGTCTTCATATGCTTTGACTATTTATCAGTTGGAGAATGGCTTGATTTCTTATAAATTTGAATCAATTCTCTAAATATTTGAGAAATGAGGTCTTTATTAGAACCTTTGAATGTGAAAATGTTTCCCCAATTTATTGCTTCCCTTCTAATCTTGTCTGCATTAGTTTTGTGTGTACAAAAACTGCCCAACAATATAGTCAAAATTATCTATTTTGTGATCAGTGATGATCTCTAGTTCTTTTTTGGTCACAAATTCCCTCCTCCTCCACAGGTCTGTAAGGTAAACTATTCTATGTTCTTTTAATTTGTTTATAATACCATTGTTTATGTCTAGATCATGAATCCATTTTGACCTTATCTTGGTATACTGTGTTAGGTGTGGGTAGGAATGCCTAGTTTCTTCCATAATAGCTTCCAATTTTCCCAGAAGTTTTTGATAATAATAATAAAGCTTTTTATTTACAAAACATATGAGTGATTTTTCTACATTGACCTTTGCAAAAATTTTTTTCCCAAGCTTTTCCCCTCCTTCCCCCCACTCCCACCTCTAGATGACAGGTAATCTAATACATACTAAATAGGATAAATTATATAACAAATACAATACATGTATACATATCTATACAGTTATCTTACTGCACAAGAATCACCAGATCTAGAAAGAGAAGAAGAAAAAACAACCTAAGAAGGAAAACAAAATGCATGGAAATATTCACAGAAAGCGTTAAAATGCTGTGTTGTGGTTCACACTCAGTTCCCACAGGCCTCTCTCTGGATGTATATGACTATCTTCATCGCTGAACAACTGGTTTGAATCACATCATTGTTGAAGAGAACCATGTCCATCAAAATTGATCATCGTATAGTCTTGTTGCTGTGTATAGTGTTCTCCTGGTTCTGCTGATTTCACTCAGCATCAGTTCATGCAAGTCTCTCCAGGCCTCTCTGAAATCCTCCTGTTGGTCGTTTCTTACAGAACAATAATATTCCATAACATTCATATACCATAATTTATTCAGCCATTCTCTAATTGATGGGCATCCTTTCAATTTCCAGGTTCTAGCCACTACAAAAAGGGCTGCCACAAACATTTTTGCACATGTGGGTCCCTTTCCCTCCTTTAAAATCTCTTTGGGATATAAGCCCAGTAGAAACACTGCTGGGTCAAATGGTATGCACAGTTTGATAACTTTTTGAGCATAGTTCCAAATTGCTCTCCCAAATGGTTGGATCTGTTCACAGTTCCACCAACAATGTATCAGTGTCCCAGTTTTCCCACATCCCCTCCAACAGTTATCATTATCATTTCCTGTCATTTTAGCCAATCTGACAGGTGTGTAGTGGTATCTCAGAGTTGTCTTAATTTGCATTTCTCTGATCAATAGAGACTTGGAGCACCTTTTCATGTGACCGGAAGTAGTTTCAATTTCTTCGTCTGAAAATTGTCTGTTCATATTTTTTGACCATTTATCCATTGGAGAATGGTTTGAATTCTTATATATTTGAGTCAATTCTCGATATATTTTAGAAATGAGGCCTTTATCAGAACCTTTGGATGTAAAAATATTTTCCCAGTTTACTGCTACCCTTCTAATCTTGTCTGCATTCATTTTGTTTGTACAAAAACTTTTTAACTTGATATAGTCAAACTTATCTATTTTGTGATTAATGATGACCTCTAGTTTTTCTTTGGTCACAAATTCCTTCCCTCTCCACAGGTGTGAGAGATAAACCATCCTACATTGTTCTAATTTGTTTATAATATCATTCTTTATGCCTAGATCATGAATCCATTTTGACCTTATCTTAGTATATGGTGTTAAGTGTGGGTCAATGCCTAATTTCTTCCAGACTAGTTTCCAATTATCCCAGCAGTTTTTGTCAAATAGTGAGTTTTTATCCAAAAACTGGGGTCTTTGGGTTTATCAAATACTAGATTACTATTGTCATTGAGTATTTTGTCCTGTGAACCTAACTTATTCCACTGATCCACTACTCTATTTCTTATCCAGTACCACATGGTTTTGGTGACCATTGCTTTATAATATAGTTTAAATCTGGTAGAGCTAGGCCACCCTCATTTCCAGCAGTTTTTGTCAAATAGTGAGTTCTTATCCCAAAAGCTGGGATCTTTGTTACCCCCCCCCTTTTTTTTTTAAAATACCATCGCTTCATATTCAATTCACACCTCTGCCCTGTGTTCATAAATACTCCTTTGATCTGCTCTAATCATGACAAAGTTCTTATGAGTTACAAGGATCAATTTCCCATGTAAAAATATAAATAGTTTATCTTTATTAAATCCCTTATGCTTTCCCTTTGCCTTTTAATGCTTCTCTTGAATCGTATATTTGAAAATCAAATTTTCTGTTCAGCTCTGGTCTTGTCATCAAGTTCTCTATTTCATTGAATAGCCATTTTTTCCTTCTGAAGATTATACTGAGTTTTGTTGGGGAGATGTCTTAATTGCAATCCTAGCTCCTTTACCTTTTGGAATATAATATTATAAACCCTTTAATCTTTTAATGTAAAAGCTATTAAATCTTATGCTAAATTGTGAATGTGACTCCATGACACTTGAATATTTTTCTGGCTTTTGCAATGTTTTTCCTTCACCTGGGTGCTGTGGAATTTAGCTATAACATTCCAGAGAATTTTCATTTGAGATTTCTTTAAGGAAGTAATAGGTAGTTTTTAAAAAAATTCTATTTTACCCTCTGGTTTTAGAATATTAGGGCAGTTATCTTAAATAATTTGTTGAAAGATGATGTCTAGGCTCTTTTTTTTTCATTTTTGCCTTTCAGGTAATCCAATAATTTCTAAATTATCTCTCCTTGATCTATTTTCTAGGGCAATTGTTTTTTTTCCAATGAGATATTTCATATTATTTTCTATTTTTCCAGTCTTTTGGTTTTGTTTGTTTTTGTATGATTGTTTCTCATGAAATCATTGGCTTTTATTCACAGTTCTAATTTTGAAGGAATTATTTTCTTTAGTGAGCTTTTCTACCTCCTTTTCCCCTTGGCCAATTCTGCTTTTTAAAAGGTTTTTGTTTGTTTGTTTGTTTTGTTTTGTTTTGCTTCAGAGAATTTTTGTGTCTCCATTTGCTCAATTTTGCTTTTTAGGACATTCTTATCATTGACTTTTTGTGTCTCTTTTACCATTTGGCTTGTCTGTGTTTTAATATTTTCTTCAGAAGGTTTTTTTTTTTTGGTCTCTCTGTGTCTCTTTTACCAACTTATTGAATCATTTTTCATGATTTTCTTACATTACTCTCATTTCTCTTTCCAATTTCCCCTCTACTTTTCTAACTTCATTTTCACAATCCTTTTTGAATTCTACCAGGGTCTGAGGCTAATTCATATTTTTCTCAGAGGCTTTGGATATAGGAATTTTGACTTGCTTATCTTCTTCTGATTTTCCTTTGTTTTAATTTTCCTTGCCACCGTGGTAACTTTCCATGGTTAGAATTTTTTTCTATTGTTTCCTTATTTCCCAAACTTATTACTTGACTTTTCACTCTTTGTAAAGTAGGGCTCTACTTTCAAATTGCAAGGTACATTCTCCCAAGCTTCAGGGATTTTATGTAGCTATTTTCAGAGATACTTTTAAATATCTGTAAGTTTTCAGTTCTTCCAGAGGGGTATGATCTAGGGAGAGATGTGTTTATTACTCTTCTGGCCTATGCTCTGGTCTATGAGAAACTAAAGCACTTTTTTTTTTTGTCCTGAACTGTGAGGAGGATAGATTCTACTATAACTGTAAGCTCTGCTCTGCTAGTGCTTCTCCTTACCCTGTGATCAGAACCCAAGAATGGGAAAAGGAACAGTCTTGCCTTAGTGCTAGCACAGAGAATCCTCCAATCTCCTTTTGATCAGATATTTGACCCCTCTTACCATCTGGGCACTGAATACTCTGGAAGCAGCTGCCACTTCTGCAGATTCAGTGGCTCCCTATTTCTGCTCCTGGTTTGTTTAGGCTAAGTTTGTGTTAGTATGGTCTGTGCCAGACTGGGCTCCATCTCACACAAGTATAACAAGCCTTTCTTGCCAATCTTCTAAGTTGCCTTGGTTTGGGAAATTATTTTATTTTATTGTTTTGTGAGTTCTGTCACTTTAGAATTTGTTTAAAATGTTTGATAGATAGGGGAGAAATTTGGATGGGAACAGGGTTAGAGAAGAAGATAATGAAAGTATGGAGTTAGAAGCCAATGGTTATAGATTCTGATCTTGACTCAACCAACCAATCAACCAATAAGCATTTATTGACAACTTACTCTTTGCGAGGCCTTGTGCTAGAAATGAAGATGCAAAGATAAAAAATGGGACAGCATCTGCCCTCATTGATTATCTATTCTACAGGAGTTAACATATACACATACTATTATATACAAGATGAGCATATAAGATATATGGACAGGGAGCAGACTGACACTTCATTGGTATGGAGATTACTCAGAGAAGGGAAATTCTTCTTCTAATTCAAGTTGGCACCTTCCTTGTGACATATATTCTTAAAAGGTCTCCCAAAGTACTACTAGAAGATCAGGAGACTGCCAGGTTACATAGGAAATATATATTACAGGTAGTCCTGGAACTCAAATCTTTGAGGCACCAATATTAGCTGCCTGACTCCACTATGTTAGCTTTAGATAACAAAAATTAACAAAATTGTGTTCTATGATATTGTCCTGGTCTCTTGTCTTCTTTAAAACTTACTTCCCCTTGTCAATTTAGGTGAGAAAAGAGTTTAAATCTCAAATATTTTGTTTGTTTATTTCAATGGCTTTCAAAAACTGTTCCAGATGTCCTACTAGATTATTTATCTAGATTATTTTCCCAACAATGGATATCATTATCATTAGTGAGTAAATACTGCCAATTAAAGGAAATCTTCCGTGTTCAATACTAAGAATAATTTATTAATTTGTTTCATGAGGTCCATGGAATAAAGCTGCAGCAAATGCCTGATCTCTATTCCTATTTCACTTTAATCTGAAAACTCAAGTATTTTTAATATGTTTGCATCCTATTTTATCTTGATTGTGGCAAATGGACAAAGGAAATAAAAGACAACTTGTTAGGATTCATTTCTCGGATTTGAAGAGGCTTTTGAAGACATTGATTAGATGATTTAGAAAGTATTGAAAGTAACAGATCCTTTTATTCATCTATTTGAAGGGAAAGCTTTACAACTTTATTTTAGACCCCCAAGGGAGCACAAAATGTAAGGGAAAGATATTTAGGAAGTCATTGACTATCTCATACTGGCCCCTGGAATATCACTTCCCAAACTGGACCAGAAAAGGTCAAGGCATGGCTATATCTAAGGAAATTGGCAGGGAGTCTTGGATATAATTATCTTTTGCACATGTCAAGAAAAGGGAGTACAACATAGTGTGGTTTGCCTGATTGTATTTATCTTTATTGGATAGAGCTCAGGTATTGTAAGGAAGGGATGGGGCCCTGCTCAGCAGGGTCTGATTAGTTTTCTACTGGTCATATATTTTATATCTCTTGTACTTAACCTAGAAAACTATTGTTGATTGATTTCTTAGGATTGATCAATCGATTGGATTGCTTTTACAAATTTTATTTAATTCGAATTTTGGGGAGAGGATGTTTCCAACATTAGAAACTCATGATTATAAAACATGGGAACTTCTTTGACTGATGCAGATGGGCAAATCCCATGAAATTTATATTCTTAGAGAGCTGTCTATAGGGTGGAGAGTATAAATGATATACCCAGAATAAGGCAGCTAGGATTGTCAGAAGCTGGATTTAAATAATGCTGGTGGACTTGAGGCAGGGACTACCCCTCTATTCCCGAGGGAAATATATTTTTCTTGCACTTATTTCCATCCAAATAAACTTCAGAAATTAACTTAGATGTATGCCCTCAAATCATCTAAGGGACAAATCTCTATTATAATTTTATTACTCAGTTTTATTACTTAAGATGTCACAGGTTTCAAGTTATTTCTTTTAGGTTTCCAGCAGGAGTCTTAGTTTCTACATTTAATCTCATTCAATGTCCTCTATACAATCATGATTCACGTGCTTTCCCATCTTCTAATTCTAGTTTTTTTTTTTGGTTTTTTGTTTTTTCTCTGAATATTTTCATTAAGCTTTTCCTCCCATATTTCCTTATCACCCTCATACTTGTTGGTCTTGACTCCATTATATTCCTCTATTAGGAAAAGTTTATTTTATCACTCTCACTCTCAAACCAGCCAACATTAATTATACGCCTGTTATGAGCAACATAGTGTGCTCATATCTAGGGATATAAAGATAAAACAGATAAAAATAAAAGCCTTTGTACTAAAGAAAGCTACATTTTATTG
This sequence comes from Myrmecobius fasciatus, assembly GCA_023553655.1. Lineage (NCBI taxonomy): Eukaryota > Metazoa > Chordata > Mammalia > Dasyuromorphia > Myrmecobiidae > Myrmecobius > Myrmecobius fasciatus. The sequence goes on along the minus strand of JAJPUD010007757.1, from coordinate 47,767 downwards.
ATTGTTGGCCTTCAAAATCACATCCAACTTTTTAATTTAAAAGAAATTAAATGTCTTGCCAGAGTGGAGTAATATTTAGAAAGCTGACATGGGTACCTGAAACACCTGGGTTTAAGCCCTGACTCTGGCACTGAATGACTCTATGCTTGGGGGCAAGTCATTTAATCTATGTAAGATAGACAAGTATAATCATGGTTTGAGGAACAAATGTCAAGTTGCATTGATAGGGGAAATTTCCTATTTGGAAATCTCCTGTGTACTGAGGAAATAATAAATTTGACTAAAACCAAAATTAAAAAAAAATTAGATGGGACAAAGAAATACAGCTGCTGTAACAACTTTAAAAGAGAGGACTCACTTTTCTTGGTCTGTTTGTTTTTGATTACCCTTTTAATCTATTCCCAACATCTTCTAGTAGATTTGAATTTGCTCTATCCAGTGTAGATCTAGCTGAAAGCCCTCTCATTAACTGCATTATTGCCATCAGTGCCCCCAGGATAACATTTGAAGCATAATGGGGAGATCAAAAAGCTATTTGGATTGAAAATTGTATGTGACCTTTCAGAATGTTCTGGACAGCCTGTTTTGTTTATGACCTTATGAAATGTTTAGTCATTTTATGTTAAATGTTTGACCTACCAGAAATTACCTTAGATTTATGCCCGCAAATCATCTAAGGAACAAATCTCTATTATACTTTTATTACTCATATTTTGTAGTGGGCTGCTCTCTGGGCTTTATGAGGCATCCCTGGCCTGGTCATGAGGATTTTACTATCATCTGGTGGAAGGAATATTGTCTCTCAAAGGAAAAATCTTGAGTTTTTTATTTGGGGTCACTTCCCTGATAGTCCTGCAATAGCCTAGCAACCCCCTCATGATTTCTCTGACTGAGAGGCAGTGGATTCTATTTTGTAGAAGAGCAGAGAGTCTGCATAATATTGTTTTCTTTGAAATCCATGTAAAATTTTTGCTGAGTTTCCAGGCTGAATTGCTCATAGGACCATAGATCAAAGATTTAGAGCTGTTAGGGATCCTAGACCACTGAGTCCATATGCCTCATTTTACATGTTAGTAAAATGAGGCACAGAGAAAGGTAAGTAGGAATCCACCATTGGAAAGTATATCTGACTGAATTCACTGTAAGACTGGTTACTTTTTTGCCTAAACAAGAGTATGTCTGATCTCTTAAGCCAAACATATGATATTTCTTTCATGACTTTTTTGCCTTCTATACAGTGGCCCAAATCTATAATCTTCTCAAATTGATGAAGGGAATGTTCCACATTCGTTTATAATTTGACTGATATTTGTATATTCAAGGCTTCTGATATTATGTTAATTGTGATAAAGCTGCATCTCCATCCTCACATAATTATTGTTGTTTAGTCAGTTATTTGTATCTAACGCTTTGTGGCGCCATTTGGGGTTTTCTTGGCAAATATACTGGAGTGGTTTATCATTTCCTTCTCTAACTCATTTTACAAATGAGGAAACTAAGGCAAAAAAGAGTTAAATTTCTTGACTAGAGTCCTCAGGTAGTAGGTGCTTGTGAGAACGAATTTAAACTCGGGTCCTCCTGATTCCAGAGCCAGCACTCAACTCTATCCATTATGCCATCTTGCTGCCTGAATTTCATTTATATCTAATGTTAAAATTAATTTTTACTCATGCAAACAAGTGAAATTCCCACAATAACAGTAACTAATTCTATGTCAATGGATCTGTATCTACCTGGAAAGGGTATTGTCTTTATAGGTGCAGTTCAGAAATTTTTCCCATCTCTTTAAGCAGGGACATGTTTATTCATATCTCTCTACAAATAGCTCAGAGAGTCTTCCAAACTGGTTGGAGGTCTTTCCCTAGTCTGGTTCTGGTTGTTGCCAATCATCTCCTACTCTTGCTACATGACTGACGCATGGGAAGCACTTAATAAATGCTTTTTCTTTGATTGATATTCATACAATTAATGTTATTTTATAATAAATCTTAATGAATCCCAACATTTTCTACCATATCAAACTGACTTGAATCATGAAAAATAGGAAAAAAAAGTTGTAGATGAAGAATTTTTTTCCCCTGAAGAGGTTAAAGCAAAATTTTCCCACATGGAGACACAGTGGACATTAGTAATGTTTGCCATAGCTTCTTTCTCAATTAACTTGATGGCGTGAAATTTACCTAATGGGACAACCTGATTGAGCATTCTTATTTATTCTCTTACCAACTTTGTAGGGCAGATAAGGACAAGTGGTCCTATTTCCATTTCATGAAAGTATAAAAACTGAGAAATGGAATTATCTTTGTATATTACTTTCCAATTTGCAAATTATCATCCCCATTTTGGAGATGAAATATTGAGGTCATTTGTACGAGTGAGATCACACAGCTAGTAATTAAGTGGGAGTTCTGAGATTGGGAAGAGAGCATTCAAGTTCCATATACAGGCCTCTCTCCACTGGTCTGCTCAGCCTTTTAGAGAAAAAAAAATAAAGGAGGCATTAATGGCAAATGGCGAAGTCGAACTGCCTGCCTTCCAGTCTAACAATCTGCTCATTCATAGAAATCATTTCTAGTCCAGAATTGACTTGATATTAACTAAATTTGTTTCTTCTGACCTTGCTTTATCTATTAAAAAGGAGATTATACGAATCGATCATTTACTGTTAGAAATGTTGGCTTCTTAAGTCAAAATGTTTTAGTTTCTCATTGTGTGTTTGCATTTTTATGGACCTGTTAAATTACACAGGCTATAGGACATTATAAGTTTCTCATTTTAAAGAAAAATAAGATGTTCCCGATATCCAAAGTTCATGACATAGTGAATAGCAGAGCAAGTTTAGAGGCCAGGCCTTTTGAGCTTACTCTAGTGCCCCCCTGACATTGTTAGAGTTCTTATGTATATTATTTTCCTGCTTCTTTACTTTGTAGTAGTCCATAATAAGCCTCCTCATATTTCTCTGAATTCTTTATTTTCATTATATTTTCACAACACAGTGATGAGCCAATCAACAAATATATATTAAGTACCTACTATGAGTCTATTAACAAGTATTCATTAAGTACCTACTATGAGTTCAGTAAGGTGCTCAATGTGTGTGTATGTAGCTATACATACATGCAAACAGATAAATGCATATCTCTTTATATAGGTATATTATGAGATATAGGCATATATATATATATATTATATCCTTTGCATATATATTATATCCTCGTCAGACTGGGGGAAAGAGGTTCCAGTGGGCATGGGTTCTGAGATGATCAGAATCGGAGAAGATGGAACTTATGAAAATGGTCTTATTTTTTTCGATAAAGTTTTCAGTAACAGGGGAATGGATATAGAATTTTGAAAGGAAGAGGAAGTTTTGTGGTGAATAATATGAAATGTTAGAGAAAAATAAAAGGAGGGTCTTGTTATGATGTGGTTCCATTTGATTTTCGATAATTTTAGGTCTGTGGTACAGTTGTGGAATTCTCTCCAGCTTTACACAGTAACTCATGAGTAGGAATGGAAAAGGAGGGTGAAAGTAATTCACTGCTGAAGTTTAGTGAGAGGTGGTGATGGAACACGAAGACAAGGGATACAAGGGAAAATGGCAAGGTACAATAGAAATGGCTACCTAATACATTGAAGTTGGAGAGGGGAGGAATGGGAAGTTAGAAGAACCCTAAGGGACTAAGAAAGGATGAAGGAGTGGAGGGTATTAAGGTCTAGATGAGAATGAAAAAATAATTTAAGAGGGGTGAAACATAAGGAGAGGTGGAATGATAGATTTTAGGAAATAGGGAATGTCAGTTACTGATTAGGGATCTGGAACACTATGTTCAGATGCTCAGAATAAAAAGGTGAAAATTAAATAGCTCATGCCTATAGGTTATAGGAAACTTATAATCTACTTTTTTTTTGCTATACCACACTTTCTCTGTGAGGTAGATAACACGTATATTTCCTATTTTCAAAGTGGGGAAAATTTATAATTCTTGGTCCACTAAGAAATTTTGAAAGTAATTTGAGAAGATAAGTATCAGACATATATTAGAATCCCAGAGATTTAAATTCTAGGCAAATGTAGCAACTACATTTTGAAGCCAGCAGAACCCCTTTATTGACTAAAAATTCAAGAGGCATTTTGACAAATGTTATTAAGCATAAGCAAACTATGCATGGAATATGGCTGGTATATATTGAAGCAGGGTGGGGGTCCTGCCTTTCTGCTCTGTAGTTTCTTATTTAATTATTCAATATCTAATTGAGCAATGATTTCATCTTCAAACTGTTCAAGTTGATGTTATTTTTGAGACAATTATCAGAAGTCTCAGATAAAACAGAAAGGAGTTGTAAATTAATGATTCTGCTTATGTTTTGCCTGATTGTGCCATATTCTTTTAGCATGTAGCAGTCTCTGGTGACACGTCACCCTCATGTGATGAGCCGCATGAAAAATAGATTTGACGTTTAAAAGAAATAAACGAAGAAATCAGTGGTTGACAGTGGTGGCAGTGAACTGTGCAGGCTTCCATGCTCAATAATTTCATGTTTTATATGGAAGAAAAAAAAAACACTATGGAAATACTTAAGGAGCTTATACTCGAAGCCACTTAGAACAAATGAGACACAAGAAATCTAAGGAGTTAGGGAAGTGGGAATTAGGGAATCCTTCCTGGTTATGCCCTTTCTGGTGGGTGTCACTTGCATAGTATAAAGGACCAGAATTAAGAAGAAAGATCTATGGTTTGATGAGTATTATCTCACAAATGCAAACAATTATATTTCTATTATTTATATCAGAAACATTTGTATAAATATAAATACCTATATACTATGAAGTGAATATGGATATAGATGGTGACTATATAAAAAGTTTTTTCTTAAGAAAAAGAAAGCAACTCTGTCTACTTATCTATAATCTTTCTATTATCTATCTATCTATCTCTCTATTATCTCTCTATTATATATCTACCTATCATGTGTCTGTCTATCTGTCTCTTTCTGTCAAAAAACCTTTTTCTCTCTTATCTTTATCCATATATTTAACCATCTACAGATCAAGGTCTATGTATTGATGTTAAAGAGCAATACCTATTCTCATCTGCTAGATAGAGAACTGAGTTTGGAATCCAAGGATTTAAGTTTGAACCACAGTTTCAGTTGAGTAATATAATTGAAGGAAGTCAAAATCTAGAAGACTTAGGAGAAAGTGAATGATTTAGAAAAAAGGAAAAAAAAAGTGGAGGCTTCAAAAGTATGTGGCTTTTCCAATATGTTTAACATAGAGAAGAAGGACAGATACAGGCTTTTTAGTGGGGATGGTGATTTTGTTGTTTGTTTGCTGGTTTGTTTTTAGGATATGAAAGACTTGGTTGCTTTTGTAGGCAGCAGTTTAAGAGCTAGTAAAAAAAGAGTAAGATTGAAGATGAGAAAGATGATGATGATGATCATGATGATCATGATAGCAATGACAACCATAGTTGGAGAAATCTATAGAAGAGGAGAGTTGGGAACAAGGGTTCATGTTTAAGGATTTTACCTGGGAAAGGGAAGGTCCCCCTCTTCATCAGAGATAGAAGTTAAGAAAGAAATACAGAAGTAAAATGTGAAAGGAAGAAATCATTGCAAACAGGTAATAGACTAAATAATGACCAAATGACCACATGGGAATGTGCTAGAAAGGCACTTGGCCAGGTTTCTATTGTACTAGGTAACTTTAGGCTCTTTTATTTTTTAATATTTCAAAATTATTTCAAAATAAAAGAAAACAGACAAAGAAAAAATAGCATTGCCATGTGAACATAAGAGAACATAAGAGAAGATTCAATAAATTTTCATTTCAAGAAAGTCTATAGGATAAATACTACATATTGTGTTCTAAGCTGTCCTTGTAAATTTTCTTTTGTTTTCTGCTGTGTACTTTTGACTTTATTCTTTTTTTTACCCTTTTCTCCCCTCCCCCCACAAAAGACTACAATTAAGTGTGGATATATTTATATATACAGACATATATACATACTTATTTTTTCACATTTGTAACATATTTACATATATACACATAGTTCTCTATAATTATACACATATTAACATATACATTCATATACACTATGTAAGGCTGTACTATTCTTATTTGTCCTCCTTTTCTCTGAAGGTGGATATCATTCTTCTTAAATCCAAGTCTTTTCATATTTTTCTAACTCATCATTTTCTATAACACAGCAATATTCCAATTTTATGCTGTCTAGTTATTTGAAATAGTCTAGAACAATATTTATTTATGTAGTTAGGATATCATCATTTTCCTATTTTGCTCTTTTGATTAAATCTATTTTAGTTTTAACTTTTTTCTGAGATCAGTGATTACTAGTCTTGCTTTAAAAAAATAAGTTATCTTTCTAATCATTTCTATTATGTTTATGTGTATCTCTTATTTCTTATCCATATTGACACCCCTGCTTTACTTCTATCCAGTACCTTGCCTTGCTATTTGCTTAACATACCCCATCTTCTCCAAGAATTCTTACCTTATCTTCTCTCCTCAGTCTTTCCCTCCCTTTTTATTCCATTCCTGTTCATCTGAACACCTTATCCCATTTCTGTTTATCTATACAACCTTCTATATTGCCCATCCTATTCCCCTTCACCTCTTATTTTATTATAAATTTAGAAGACTTTTATACCCTTATATATTTATTTGTGTGTGTGTGTGTGTTGTTCCCTATTTAACCCATTTCCCATGTGGATAGGAGAGCAGAATTACCAACCCTCCTCCCCTATCTAATTCTTCTGTGTCAGTTCTTGCTTGCTGACTTTATTCATAAGAAATAATTACTCTTTTTACCTTTTTCCTGCATGGCTTTGCTTTTTAGAATCATCTCATGCTTAGCTCTGCCCCAATTTTTCTTTTCAACTATCCAATTACTAATCACAAACTTAGACACATGGCTTATATTTCCAGGAATAAAACATAAACAGAGTATCCTTATTGAGTCCCTTGAAATTATTCTTTGATGTTTAAGTTATATTCTACTTGGATATAATCCCCTTTTAAATTGAGTTTCTATAATACTATAATCTATGACTCTTTTGGCCTATGTGTCACTGATTTATTCCCAGAGATTACAGTTTTTGGATTTTTTTTTAAAAGCTTCCTTGTGGCAGAGATGAACACTTATACTTGAAAAATGAAGGAAAAAATAACCTAGCTTATCTCAATCCATTTCTTCTTTAACACATCAGGTCATCTTTGATTTAATTATTGTATATATCTTTTCCAACCAGTGCAGATTTCAACCTTCCCATGTCCTTAAAACCAATGCCATCATTGTTCTCATTCTTCTTAATTGTTCTATAGAAAATTCACTTAAGGGATGGAGTCCCTTTTTTAGGTCTTCTTTAGATTGTATGATGTCAGTGGAGCACTTAGTCTATCCATCTATTATCCTTCACTCTCACCTCTGGCTTTTCATTCATTCATTTACAAATACCCTTTTTTGATAATAAGCTCACTTACATGATGCAGAAGTGATTCTGGATTGTCAGATTGTCAAAAAGGTAGATCAGGGGAATAATAGCCTCTTAAAGCCTCCTATATTGTCAAGGCTTTATGGAAAATCCAAATGTCAACCTGAGTTTGATGGATAAGGACCAGCCTAGATAAATATAAAAAGGCTTTGTATCAATACATTGGCCAAAGGTGATTTTGTTTCTCCATGACACATTGTGAAACAAAGACAAAATACAAAATACTCTTATATCCTTTGAACCCTTCAGTCCCCAAGGATGATTTCAGCTGGACAGAAATGGAAAGAAAAGCAATGCAAATTTCATCAATTAGGAATTGAAAAGATGTAAAGAGTACTAATGTCACTACATTCTTCATTAGAAGAGTGCAATTTACGCACTTCTTTTTTGGAGTTAAGCAGATCTAATAAGTGCCCAATTCCTATCTAAGCATATTTTATTTCTCACGTTTAATTCCTTTTATAGAATATAAGAGTCAGGAAGACAAGGGATGCTTTCCCATTTGTCTTTGCATCTCCTTAGTGTGTCAAAGTTCCTGGCACAAAGTAGGTATGAATAAGTAAGAGCTGACAGAATTGATATGAATGCCTCATTTCTCTAGGGCATTTTAATCTGACAGACTTTATCATGTTACACTGCTCCAGCTCCATTCTTTGGACTTCCCCAAGGGAACAAATCCTTATCTAGTTTTTTTTTTCCATAGTCAGGTGGTCAGAGAAAGTCTTTTTCTACCTCCCAAACAGCAAATTAACTTGAAAGTCCATTCAGAATACAAAATAAGGCATATTCAGAAATTGGAGAGAGTCTGGCTGACCATTAGCCTCATTGGAGGTTTATCTAACAAATTGCTGTTTATTGTAGAGACCTGAGTCACTGATCTTTATTCTTCTTTAAAAATCATCCAAGTTTCTTCCTCTTTGACAGCCATCTAGTAATAATTTACTACCCTTGCATCCTTTTTTGTCTATCAGTTTTTGGAAAATTGAGAAAAATTGATGATGATTTTTGTGACATGTAGGACTGTACAGAGACTGTCATTTGCTTGACTGGGTCATGCTTCTATTTCTGAATTCCATTTCCTTAATCCATTTCCTTTTTTTCATGACCTTTCCTTTCTTTCTTATTCAGAAAGGACTAAGAGTAACATTTAAGGCAAGAAAAGGAGAAAAAAGCCCAGTTTATTGTAGTGAGAGAAAAGTAAAGGTACTGAGTGTTATCATTTGTTCAGTTGGTATCTAGCTAGTGCTGTAGGATGGTGAAAAGAGACAGAACGTCACAGAGGAAAAAAAAAACGTGTCTGGATTCAGGGAGCCTGGGTTCAATCATAGCTGTGCTATTTCCTTCCTATGTGATGATGGATGAGTTGTTTGGCTTTTCTGATTCACATCTATAAAATGATGACTTTGGGACATGATCTCCAGGTCTGTTCCTAATGGTGGAAGCAATGGGAAGTCCAGAAGCAAAGACACAGTGGCTATACATTTGAAATCCATAAACTTTATTCTTCAATAGTAGCACATGATTAATGTTTTCAGTTTATTTATAGAAGATTAGGGAAAAGCTGAGAGCCATTGTAGGGAGCAAGGAGTAAGGAAGTATGGACTCAAGTCTTTGTGATGTGGCAACTGTGTGACTCTGGATAGGTCATTTCAAGAACTTTGGGAACCTGCTGATCTGTGCTCTATTCTGGTTGGGAAAGGTAGATGATATTAGTAGTAGAGAGACAAAGATAAAGACATAGAGAGAAAGAGAGGGAGAAAGACAGAGACAGAGAGAGAAACAGAGTCAGAGACAGACAGAGCTAAAGAAAGGGACAGAGAAACAGAAAGACAAAGAGATAGTAAAATAAAATGATCATTATTCATGATACCTAGTCACTGTTTTTTAAATTGTCTGACTCACAAAGAAAGATTAAATGCATCACAGTGAAAAGCAAAGCTTATTTTTGTTTTTTTAAACAGGGGAAGATTGGAGTGAAGAAAAGAGCTAGAACATATTTTGGATTCTATTATATGGAGATGGTTTCCTTACATGATATAAATGGTAGTTAGGGAAAAGAGAAAAACACCCTAGTTAGAAGTATATTTTAAAACTATTCCTTTCATAAGGATCCTGACTGCGGTGATTAATAACAAAACCATTATACACAAATGTGAAGAATCTGAAAAAGTTTGAATCATTTTCTGTGTAATGGTTTAGAATTCTATAATCCACAATATCTTTTTCTCAGTTTTGGATATTACAATTTGAACTCAACTTAAATACTGGAAATGTGCACTCATGTTGATTTTACAACTGACTCCTACTGGAAGAAATTTGACAGGTATTGTTATTACTCTGTTATATTACTCTATTGATAATATGAAATCCTATAACCAATGAACACATGAAGGTAGAAATTAAACTAAATTCATCTTAGAGGATATAGTTTTCATTGAAATAATCCCAGGTATTTGTTTCAAAAAGCTTTTAGGGCAAAGAAACAATCACTTTATGGAACGGTGAACTTAGGGAGACAAGCTTTTGGCACAATCCACTTTGTAATGCAGGACTGTTGCTTTTTTTTTCAGATAGTTGATGAGAAAACATTTCAAAATATTTTTTATTTCCTGAAGTGGTAGGGAGGAGGGATAATAATTTATTTAGTATATATTTTATTTCCCCCCCAACCACATGTTAAAACAATTTTTAACATTAAAAAAGTTATGAGTCCTAAATTCTATCCTTCCCTTCCTTCTTAAGATGGTGAGCCATCAAATATAAGTTATTTGTGTGTAATTTTGTAAAACATTTCCATATTAGTTATCTTGTACAAAAAGACTTGAATAAAAAAAACAATGAAAGAAACGAAATGAAAAACAGCATGCTTCAGTCTATATTCAAGCAATATCAATTCTTTCTCTGGAGGTGCATAATATGTTTCATTATTGGTCTTTTGGGATTGTCTTGGATCATTGAGAAAAGCTAAGTCATTTACAATTCTTCATCAAAAAACATTCTTCTTATTCTGTTCACTTCAGTTGAACTACACATCAGTTCATGTGAGTTTTTCCACGTTTTCCCCTCCGAAATCATCCTGCTTATCATTACTTATAATATAATAATATTCCATCTCATTCATGAAGTACAGTTTGTTTAACCATTCTCCAACTGATGGATGTCCCTTTGATTTCCAACTTTTAGCTATTCCAAAAAGACCTGTTCTAAATATTTTTTGTACAAATAGATTCTTTCCCCCTGTTTTGATGTCTTTGGGACATAAAACTAGCAATGGTATTGCTATATCAAAGGCTACACATAATTTTATAATCCTTTGAGCATAGTTCCAAGTAGTACTGTAGAGTGGTGGGATTAGTTCACAACTCCACCAATAGTGCATTATACAGTAGCTATTTAAAAAAAAGAAAAATTACAAGTACTGCGGAATAAAAATGAGGTATGACAAATGTTATATGATGGTAAGAAAAAAACAATTATCACTAGAGAATTGAAAATGAGAATCAAATAGACGTCACAGGAACTGCATGATTGATGTGAATTGTCTTCTACTTATGAGTAATATGGAGCTTCAAAGAAGAGCCAAAGAAAAGGGTATCATTGGAATTAGATGATTTTGAAAAATGGACTGGCCATGTGGTATATATAAGTGATAAAAGATGTATAGAAGAATAATTACTGTAACTAGTATTTATAGAGTGCTTTAAGAATTGCAAAGCATTTTACATATGTTACATCACTTAATTCACTGCACTGGCACTGTCATGAGTTCGGAGAAAACAAGGAAGACTTCCCCATGTTAGATGGACTTTCTTTATTGAATTTATGGTAACATATGGACAAGAGCCACCCAAGAAGGGGTAGAATAGATGGGTAGCCACCTGTCTTGTTGCAGAAGTAGCTAAATGGGTGAGATCACAGGCCCATTAGAGTAATTAGAACATGAAGAAATTGAGGACCAGGGAATCCAGCATGAATTAATTAAAAGCATCATAGCACAGGATTCAGAAAACCTGGGTTTCACTCCTGAATCTGCCCTTTGTTTTTTGGGTGATTGGAGACAAATCACTTTTCTTACCATTTATAAAAAGAATTGGTTGGACTAGGTGAACTCCAGTGCCCTTTTTAGCCCCAGAAGGCTCTGATTCCATGAAAGAAAGTGACTAATTCAATGCTACACAACTGGTAAGTGCCAGAACAGAAATTTGAATCAGGTTGGGTCAGCAGAACTATTGTATCCTGTGCACTGTGAATGGTTATTTAACATTGATAGGCAAATCACAGTGTTCTCTGGGGACCAATAGCAGTTTTTAGGGGTGTCTAGACATGGATGTTGGGGGAACCACACCCCCAGGTCAATATAATTCCTCCAACTACAACTATTTCCTCTATATTTTGGAAGTGAAAAGAAGCTATACATTAATCAAAACTTTTTTCTTCTTTAAACTGATTTTTTGGTGAAACTTTCCTCTCTACAGTCTCATTTCCTTTTTTTTCTCCAGGATGATGGATAAATGGATCTGTCAGTGTTTAGAGGAAGTTTTCGGAGGCTAGTGCTTTAGGGTCATATAGCTTTAAGAAGATATATTTTCTTGAAAGCTTGCTTGGTGAGGTCAGGACTTTTCTTGGTGCTGTAAAAACTTAGAAAGCAATTAAGCGATGAACTGTTTGACTCCATTTGGTTGCCCATAACCACTGGGTCTGCACTGCTAGAGTTCTTGACATGCCAGATGGTGTATTCAAGCCCCTTAGTAACAAGAGTTTTCCTCTTTCTTCTGCCAACATTTCTTCTATGTTTTTAAGGAAATACACTTAAAATTACCATACTCTTTGGACAAGGAAAGAAATTGAATTATGAAATGAACAGATTTTATTATATTTGTCATCATTAGTGATTGTTAAAGGCTTGCAAAGTTTTCACATTTAGCATCTTCTTTAATCCTTCCAGCAGCCCAGGAAAAAACACTACTGCAAGGATTCTTATTCCCATTTAGTTGATGAAGATGTTGGGCTCAGTCTACAGAAATGAAATGGCTCATCCATATTGCAGAGCTAGAAAATGTCAAATGTAGGATTTGAACTGAGGATTCACTCCTGGCTCCAAGTCCAGAGTGCCATCCATGCAGTGGAATCAATTTGACACAAATTAGTAAGCCTTCCTCAGGCTATAGAAAGCTAAACAGAGATGCTGGGAATCAGGCAGAGATGCTGGGAATCATGCTGAGTAGATGTGAAGGACCTGGGGACAGCCTGGGAAGGGCATAGAATGTCACATAAGAACAAGGGGTAGACTAGATAGGATGGGAAGTAGAGTGAAGGAGAGAACATAACATGAATCAGTTCAGAAAAGTAGGCAGAGCCAGATGGAGAATAACTTGAAATGTCCAATGAAAGGATTTTTTAGAGGCTGTCGCCAAAATCTTAATGCAATTTAAAAAAACTCACTAATAGATTTTTGGGATATATTGTGAGTTAGCCCTGAGGTAACTGTGGAAGCTTCTTGAACAGGGGAAGAGCATGATCAGGTTTTTGCTGGGATGATTATTGATTTGGCAGATGTGTAGAGGATGAATCAGGAAGGCTAGACACAGACACAACTATGAAATCTTATACTTTGAAAATTTAACTCTGGAGGTTTGAGATAGAAGTAGTTTGATAATGGATTAGTCCATCTGAGAAAAACTGAGTAAGAGTCAGTGTCATCTCCAGCTGCATTAAGAAAAGTGTAGAGTAGAGGACTAGGGAAGGGATTAAGTCACTGTCATTTGTTCAGGTCTCCTAGATGCAGCTGGGTGGTCACAGGATCTATCCTTCAGAGTCAGGATCTGCTTCCAAGTATTTACCAGCTGTGTGATCCTGGGAAAATCTCAACCTCCATTTTCTCCTCTGTAAATTGGGCATCATAGTAGTTTCTACTTCCCAAGGTTCTTGAGGATCAAATGATATTTTAAAATGTAAAGTGCATATAAGTGCTAGCTATTTATTATAATTATTATTACTACTACTACCATGCTTCTAATTTGGGATTTAGCTCTGAGAGCCACACTCAGAAAGGACATTGATAACCTGGGGATCATATAGATGAGAGTAATCAATATTGTAGGATTACATTTTTTAGAGACAGAAAGGAAACTAGGAAACCATTTAAGGCAATCTTCTCAGTTTACAGTTGGGGAAGTTGAGTCTCATAGTTTGGATGACTTGTTCACCCAAAATCATTTAGGAGCTGATTTTCACACTAGGACTGTCACTTCAAACTCATTACACGATAATTAAATTCTGAGTATATTATCTACCACCTGAGAACTGTTTGAAGGAATTGTAGATGTTTAGCCTGGAAGTAAGACTTGGAGATCACAAAATAGCCGTTTTCAAGAATTTGTAAGACTGTTGTATGGAAGAAAGATTAGACTTTTAATGAGACTTTTTAATCCTAGAAAGCAGAATTAGGATGAAAGTCAACAATACAAACATTTATTAAGCACTTGCTGTGTGCCAGACACTATGCTAAATGTTAAAAATACAAGTAAAAGAAGAAATTCTGTCTAAGGAACTTAGATTCTAATCAGGAAGGAGACAAAGTAAGCTGAGAAGTAAAAGAGCCAAATCCTGCTTGGTACATCTAGGGCCATACTAGAGAAAGGCCTGAGAGAATCAGCTGTGGACCCCAGACATGGCTGACTTGAAGTCTTTGCTAAAGCCAGAGGTTGAAGGATTAACCCACCAACCAGAAAAAAGAAGGTACAGGGATGGAGAATTTCTTGAGTTAGAATGTTGCTGTGGCCTAGAGGAGAAAATCCAGAAAGTTGGGGAGTTGCAAAGTGGTAAAGTTAGCTTTGATAGCAGGGCAAACTTCCCCACCATCAGTGGTTTCCAAAAGTAGGATGAGCTCTCTTGAGAGGCATGTTTTCTCCCTCAGGAAAAGTCTTTAGACAAAGGTTTGGATGGTTATTTGTGAGGATATTGCCTTTTAAAGACATAGGTTGTAGTAAATTGATATAGAGACTCCATCTTATCCTGAGTTTCTAAAGTTCATAATGATCAGGAAAATATCAAGACTAAAGGAAACAAGATATCATACAGACAAGTTCTGATGGGCACAGAGATTAAGATTGGGAAAAGTTGAGAGCATGGGGTAATGATACCTAGAGAATGAGTTCCAGCTGGTCTTTGGGGTAGAGTTCCTGAAGGAAGGAGAGAGCTTAAATGGAAAGAAAATACCAAGAGTGTTGGCTCTGAAAAAAATGGTTGTGTTGGGCAGAGGGAAAAATTTTTAAGGAAAAGATTTGTCAAAATCACAATTTGGTGTAGGACTTGGAACGATACTGGCAAAAATAAATAAGAATCCAAATGAAATCAAATCTGTATTTTGATTACACTGGTATAGAGAACTATCAGATGATGAAACTCCCTCCACCAATCCAAGTTGGTACACCTTCTCTGAGATGGATAGTCTTAATGAATCACAGAGGTTATTGAGAAGTTGAGTGACATATCCAAGATCCCATAGCCAGAACCTATTAAGATCAGTCTTTGAGGGGCAGCTAGTTTGGATAATAGAGCACTGAGTTCAAATCCAGCCTCGGACACGTGACACTAGATGTGTGACCTTGGTCATGTCACTTTACCCCGATTGTCTTAACCCACTACCCCCATCCACCCAAAATAATATTTGAACCCAGATCTTTCTGATTGGTTTCTGTCTCTATCATGCTGCCATTCTTGAAAATCTTAAAGGAAGCAAAGCTTCCTCTGTACTTAAGAGCCCACTTAGGAAATGCCTCCTGGGGAATGGCAGGGGAAGCTGGAATCTGTCATAGCCCTTGTATTAAGATATCACAACTGATGAATTTGTTTATTTTATTCATTAACTTTACAATATTATGCCATTCACGATCAAAAAGCCTCAGGGCACAAATGCAAAATATAAAACCTTTATTTAAAAATGCATAAAGCAGAGCTTAACAGCACTCAGCAGATATTAAAATATCAACCAGGAAGTGGCAGTTTAGAAAGCTGTCATCCATGATGTCCTGCACACCCACATTATGGGACTCTGAAGAAGGGGAACGAGAAGAAAAGATTTTTAAAAATCTCAGTGGAATAAACAAGAAAATGAATTTTACAAAAGCCTGGCTCTGGCTGCTTGTGAATGAAGCTAGAATGCTGCGTCTGGATACAGGGAGAGGGGAGTCCAAATGTGGTCTCACATACTTACAGGCTATGGGTAGGTAAGTCACTTAAAACACTTTCTGCCTCAGTTTCCTCAACTGGAAAATGGGGATAAGGATAGTTCATGGTTGTTCTGAGGACCAAATAAGATATCTGCAAAATACTTAGTACATTAT
This sequence comes from Myrmecobius fasciatus, assembly GCA_023553655.1. Lineage (NCBI taxonomy): Eukaryota > Metazoa > Chordata > Mammalia > Dasyuromorphia > Myrmecobiidae > Myrmecobius > Myrmecobius fasciatus. The sequence goes on along the minus strand of JAJPUD010007757.1, from coordinate 31,907 downwards.
CTGACAAGTAATAAGTGCTATAGTAAGGATATAACAACAATAACAATAATAAAAGATAACAATAATCTGATTATTTTACATATCAGGCTTCCAGCACCTGTGGCTCCTGACAACAGTTTATCAAATGAGTGGTGAGTTTATTTGTCAAAGGGTATTGCTGGACATCACATGGAAAGTCCCTTTTGAAACAAGAACTGCCATGCAAATATGACAAACCAGTTAAAAATAAAACATGTAAAGAGACAGCAGCACTTGGAAAGGCTAGGGTTGCCCTCCCTGCTTCCCAGAAGCATTTTCCCAAAGCACAGAGGAGCGTGGTTGGATTATTAACCTGTCAGCCCTGTGTGAAGCAGAAAGGGGAAGGGGTCTGTAGTCAGCCCAAGCTCTGCTGCTTCTTACCTGTGTAATTTGGGTTAGTCACTTGACTTCTGGGCCTGTTTCTTCAGCTGGTAAAACGAGAGGGTTGTGGGAGATGACTTCAGAGCTGCCTTTTAAGCTCCAAGTCTGTGAGCTCACCTTTTCACATCCATAGTTACAACCTCAGTCTCTTTGGTTATTTCAATCTGATTCCCTTCATGTCTTTGCTGGTTCAGTCATTTTTTTTTCTCTCTGACCTCTCCCTGTTTATAATTCCCCTTTTCATTTCTCTTGTCTCCATTTAAAAATGAAATTAAATAACAGAAAGTGAAAAATACTCTCTTCTACCTATACATATGCATCTCTCCTTGCCTTTCCCTTCCTCTCCTCCACTCCCTCCTTCTCTCCTTGTCCCTTCCTCCCCTTCCTCCCACTCTCTTTCTCCCTCTTCTATTTCTCTTCTCTTCTCCCTCTTCCTTGATTTCTGTTCCTCTCCTTCACACCCCTCAAATTCTCCTTCTTCCTTTCTCCTCCATTCTCTCTCCTTCTCCCTCTCTGTCTCTGTCTCTGTCTCTGTCTCTGTCTCTCTCTCTCTGTCTGTCTGTCTCTCCCTCTCTCTCTCAGTCTCTCTCTTTCTCTTTCTCTCCCTCTCTGTATATATATTTATATGGGGGACAGTGTGACATAGTGGATACTGGGAAGAGCTGAATTCAGACTAAGCTTCTGTATTAGCTAGACAAGAAATTTAATTTTTCTGTGCCATGAAATCTAAGCTATACATATGTTATTATGTTTGAGTGGGGTTGGTTGAGTGAATGCTTATTCTAGGACCTTCATTTGCTGAAAAAACAGGCAGTGTCACAGAACTTGATGTAATTAACACAACATAATGAACCAGGACATAGGCAGGAATATAGTCTTAGGGCAGCTCCGCAACATAATGGAGAGTATTGGACACAGAGTCAGGAAAACTCATCCACCTCAGGGCCAGTCCAGCCTCTGAGATTTTATAACTGTGTGATTTAATCTTGTAGAGCAAATCATTTAAGCCTGTTTGCCTCAGTTTCCTTATTTATAAAAATAAATTGGAGAAAAAAAATGGCAAAACACTCCAGGATCTTTGCGCAGAAAACCTCAAATAGGATCACAAAAAGTCAAACATGACTGAAATAATTAAACAATCAAATGTATATATAGGAAATCCCTCCTTGATGTAGAATTGGTAATGGATCTTTTCTTTTACAATAAGGAACATGTTCATAGAACATCTATTTCCCTGTTCTCTACCGCTCTTTATAAGAGAGTTTAAGACATTAAAGCTTTTAAAAAAGCTTTAAAAGATTTTTGGGAGGCCCTACATCATTGCCCTCTCTGTGGATCATCAAACAACTGCATCTCAAGGAATCTTACTTAATTTTGACATATGCATTCGCAGACAGAAGGCAGCAAGACATAGTGGATAGATATGTGGACTCTGAGGCAGCAAAGCCTGGACATAACCCTGAACTTCTTGGTGTCCTTAATGACTGAAATAGTAAGAGATATGACAGACTTCAGTTCCCTCTGAATCCCAGCCTAAATGGGATTGTAGATATAGAAGAAAATAGAAGATTTTACATTGAATGGAATTTCTAGGAGTGGAAGCATGATAGTTAGCCTCTAAGTCAATGAGATTTGAGTTCAAATGCTGTCTCTAGTATATACTATGTGACCCTAGGAAAGTCATTGACCCTTTCAGTTTCAGAGGACATGCTAACCTGATTTGGTAGAGAAAGTTAACTCTAATGTATCAACTATCTTAAAAAATCCAAAAAATCATTTTTCTTATATTACTTCTTTGTTTATTCTTTTAATATTTATTCTTTATTTTAACATTCTTTTTTAAATTTTGAGCTCCAAATTTTCTCTCCTTCCCCGTTTCCCCACTCAATGAAAAGGCAAACAATATGATATCAGTTGTTCACAGCAAAATATATATGCCCATATTAGCCATATTTAGAAAAATAAAATGAAAAAACATGTTTAATTTGTTCTCAGAGTTTTTCAGTTCTTTCTCTAAAAGTAGATAGCATTTTTTCATCATGAATCTTTCGTGGCATTTTCTTGGATCATTGCATTGATCAGAATAGCCAAATGTTTTACAACATTGCTGTTAAAATGCATATTGATCTCTTGGTTCTCATTTCATTTTGCTTCAGTTCATATAAGTCTTGCCATGTATTTTTTTCTTCTGAAATGGCTCCCTTCATCAATTCTTATAGCACAACACTATGTTATCACAATCATCTGCCACATATCCTTCAGCAGTTCTCCAGCTGATGAGCATCCTCTCAATTTCCAATTTTTTGCCACCACAAAAAAAACTACTATAAAATATTTTTGTACATATAGATTCTTTTAGTTTTTCTTTCATCTTTTGGGATATAGGTTTAGCAATGGTATTGCTGGGTCAAATGCTATGCACAGTTTTATATCCTTTTAGGCATAGTTCTGATTTGTTTTCTAGAAAGATTGGACCAGATCACAGCTCCACCAATTATTCATTAATATACCTATTTTCCCATGTCTCCTCCAGCATTTCTCATTTCTGAGAAGTATGAGGTGGTATCTCAGAATTGTTTTAATTTTCCTTTCTCTAATCAATAGTGACTTAAAGCATTTTTCATATGATTATAGACAGCTTTGTTTTATTCTTCTGAAAAATGACTTTATATCCTTTGACTACCAATTGGGCAACAGCTCTCAATTTCATAAATTTAACTGAGTTCCCTAAATAGTCGAGAAATGAAAATTTTATCAGAAGAACTTGCCATAATTTTTATATTACTTCATTGTTACTTTTTTTTTTTAGCAAAATGTAGTTTCCTTTATTATCTCTTTGAAATACATATGATTTTGCTTTTGCTTTGTCTGGGATGATGATCACCACTCTCTTCAGCCCTTCATTTCAACTTTGTATATATCTTTTTATCCCTACTTTGTCTTTTGTATACAACATATTGTTGAATTCTGGTTTCCAATCCATTATGCATTCTGCTTCTAGGGTTAGCTTATCCCATTCATATTCATAGGTATGATCTCAAATAATGCATTTCCCTCCATTTCATTACTTCTGTACATTCTCCCTCCCCTTCTGTCACTCCTCAAAAGTCTATCTTATTTCGGACCACTGCATCCCCCAATCTACTCATCCTTTTATTTCCCCCCCACCTTATATCATTTATCCCCTTTCCCTCCTATCTTCCTATTGGGTAAAATGGATTTCTATACCTAACTGAATGTGATTATATAGTCTTTTCTCTTTGATCCAATTCCTTTTTTTTATTAAAGCTTTTTATTTTCAAAATACATGCATGGATAATTTTCAACATTGACCCTTGGGAGACCTTGTGTTTCAATTTTTTCCCTACCATCCCCTCCCTAGACAGCAAGTAATCCAATATATGTTAAACATGTGCAATTCTTCTACTCTTATTTCCACAATGATCATGCTTCCCCCCCAAAAAAAAGATCAAAAAGGAAAAAAAATGAGAAAGAACATACTGCAAGCAAAAAACTAAAAAAAATTGAAGTTACTATGGTGTGATCCACACTCAGTTTCCACATTATTCTTTCTGGGTGCAGATGACTCTCTTCATCACAAGACCATTGGAAATGATCTGAATTATTTCACTGTTGAAGAGAAGCATGTCTATCAGAATTGATCATTGTATAATCTTGCTGTTGCCGTGTATAATGATCGCCTAATTCTACTCACTTCACTCAGCATCAGTTCATGTAAGTTTCTCCAAGTCTCTCTGAAATCATATTGTTGGTTGTTTCTTACAGAGCAATATTCCATAACATTCATATACCACAGTTTATTCAGCCATTCTCCAACTGATGGGTATTTAGTCAGGGCTTGCCACAAACATCCCTTTCCCTCCTTTATGATCTCTTTGGGACACAAGCCCAGTAGAAATACTCCTGGATCAAACGATATGCACATTTTGATAAGCCTTTGGGCATGGTTCCAAATTGCTCTCTAGAATTGTTGAATCAGTTCACAATTCCACCAACAATGTATTAGTGTCCCGGTTTTCCCACATCCTCTCCATCATTTGTCATTATCATCTCCTGTCATCTTAGCCAATCTGAGAGATGTGTAATTGTAGCTCAGAGTTGTCTTCATTTGCATTTCTCTGGTTTGATTCAATTCCAATGAGAGCCCTAAACATTTTCTACCAGCTTCCTCCCCTGCCAATTTTCCCTTCCATTGTAAAAGCTCTTCTATAAAAGTTTACTGTAAAAGTGTCTTTCTTGAATGTCCTTTTAATTGTAGAAAATATGTCCCATACTCCCTCTATAACCTCCCTTCTGCCAGTGCATTTTCTTTCTCAAACCAACATTTGTTTTTTAGAGATCATCCCAACATAATTGTCACGTGCATGTTTTCTATCTAAGCAGACTCCTTCTGACTTCCCTAATCATAATAAAAATTTTAGAAGTTATATATATATGTATATATATATACATATGTACATATATATCTTTTTCTTATATAGGAATATAAATAGTTTAACTCCTTTAGTATTTTATGATTTATCTTTTTAATGCTTCTCTTGAGTCTTTTGTTTGAATGTCAAATTTTCTATTCAGCTCTGCTTTTTATATCAGTATTAAGGAATTCTCTATTTCTTTAAATATCCATTTCGCCCTGAAGGATTATACTCAGTTTTGACCCTATGAATCTTAGATATCAAGGCAGTTCCCCTTGATGATATTTTGAAATATGATATGTAGTCTTTTTTTTGGATTTTAAAATGAAAATCTCTTAAATTCTTCTCTTTCCAATAAGATATTATACTTTTTATTCTATTGTTGTGTTCTTTTTATTTTTTATTAAAGTTTCATGAATTCATTAACTTCTATTTGCCTATTCTACTTTTTAAAGTGATGTGATCTTTTTTTAAACCTCTTTCCCCATTTGATCAATCTTGTTTTTGAAGAATTCTTTTCTTGAGTGACTATTTTCTGTGACTCTTACTAAGCTGTAAATTTGCTTTCCGTAATTTTCTTGTATCACTCTCATTTCTTTTTCAGTATTTTTTCTATACTACTTTTGTCTCTTTTGCTAACCCTTCCTAAAATTCTTGTTGGTTTTTGAATTCAAATAGCATTTTTCTTTGCGACTTTGCTTGTAGATGTTTTTGCAGTGTTGTCTTGGTCTTCCCTGCTATTATAACAGCCTTTTGTGGTTTCTCTCTTTCTTTCCTTTCCTCCCTTCCTCCCTCCCTCCATCCCTCCCTTCTTTCCTTCCTTCCTTCTTTTCTTCCTTCTTTCCTTCCTTCCTTTCTTCCTTTTTTCCTTCCTTCCTTTTCTTCCTTCTTTCCTTCCTTCTTTTCCTTCCTTCTTTTGTCTCTTCCTTCCTTCTTTCTTCTCTCCCTTCCTTTGTTTCTTTTTGCTCATTTTACAGCCTATTTCTTGACTTTGAACTTTATGTTAAACTTGGGTTCTACTTACCTAAAGGTTGGGAGGAATGGTTCCAAGCTTTAGACTTTTTTGTTTTGCTCTTTTTAGAAGTAATTCTGGAAGTCTGCAAGTTTTTGTGACTTCCAAAGTGCTGTGATCCAGGGAAAGGTATGGTCACTGTTCCCATATTTTTTTCTCTAGTCTTTATTCAGGAAGGGCCTTTGCTCCCTTGCCGCCTGGCATACTAGTGCTTCTCTTGGTTCTGGGACTTTGTCCAAGTTCCTTGTTCTTCTGTAACCCTAAATGACAGCTTTCTGTGACCAGGAACACTGTTCTCTTGTGACCATCCTGGAACTGCAACCCAGAACTACTAATATGCAAATAGAATTGCCAGCCAGTTCCAGCTGCACCTAGTGCCAGCCAAGAGTACCCTTTAATCTCTTTCTGATCAACAATCTGACTTCTTTACCATCTCCTGCCTTAGAGATCCTGAATTTGCTGCTCCTGCTCTTGCTGCTGCTGCTACAGCCACTTCTAAGACCTAGCACTTGTGCTCCTGTCACAGCTAAGAAAGTTCCCATCTGGGTATTACAGACCTGCCTTGCAGAGTCTCCCTTTAATCTTTTATTGGGTCTGTTGTCCTAAAATTTTGTTTGAAGGGTTATTTTAAAGTTCTTTGGAGGGGAATGTTGGAGAGTTCAGCTGGGAGCTGGCCTGTACTTTGTCATTTTTAATATGCATTCATTTTTTGTGATGTCATTAGGTTCTTACCAAGCCGAGAGTCTTCCATTTCTTTTCTGTAATGGATAGATGTGAGGCTTTTGTGTAGTCACTATGCCTTTATTCTCTCTCATTCTTTATTCCTGGGCTGTATTTTCCAATATATTTTTGCTTACGTCTATAAGCTATGTGGTGCAGAGTGCCAGAACTTGAATCAAGAAGATTCCTCTTCCTGAATTTAAATACAGCCTCCGACTCTTAATAGCTGTGTGGCCCTGGGCAAATCGTGTAACCCTGCTTGCCTCAGTGTTTTATAAAATGAGCTGGAGAAGAAAATAGCAAACTAATCCACTGTCATTTCCCAGAAAACTCAGAATGCAGTCATTGAAAGTTGGACATGACTTAAAAAATTGCTGAATAACAACAAAAATCTAGATTTATGGTTTTGCTATACACTCTTTAAAGGAGAATCATTAAATAACAGAAATAAACTCTTGTTCTAGAGTCAGAATGTTCTGTATGTTCAAATCCTCATTCCGAAACTTATTACTTATATCATTTTGGGCAATTTACTTCATCTCCCTGTATCTCAGTTGCCTTATGTGTACATTAAAGAGTATGGATTGGATCATCTCTGAGGTCCCTTTGAGCTCTGATTCTATGATCATCTGAAAATATTTTCCCTTATGTTGAGCCTCTGTCTATTTTGTATTTGTTGAGTTTCCTTTCTTTTATATTTGAAAGTGTTTTTAAAAATGGCTAGCAGAACTTGTTTTTGAATTGAATTGCTAAATTTAAACACTATGTACTTTGCACTCTGGGCCTTTTTGTTTGTTTGTTTTTATTTTTTTTCTGGAGGCGATCTGTGAATTCTTCAATTGGAATTTCATTGTCTATGCCCAGAAATTCTGGGCATTACTCTGCTATTATTTCCTTCTTAATGATGTTATGTTTTCTTTTTTTCCCCTTTGTTGTGCTCTTCTGGGACACTTAGGATCCTTAGCTTGTCTCTATCCTGTCTTTAATTCAACATATTTTCTTTGTATAGTGAATATATTTTTAAAAAATATATTTTTTTGCTTCTTTTCTTGATCATCCTTTATTTCTGTTTATTTGTATTCCCAACATATTGTTCTTGCTTTTATTTTTTTGATTAGATGTTGCTATTAAAAATTTTAGCTTTTCTGTTTTGCCCATTATTTTTGCTCTGCAGGTCATAAGTTCTGTTCTCATAATTCCAATTTCTCTTTTGAATCACTTAGGAAGAGTGCATTGTGGTTCCATGCTCTTCTCAGATCCTAAAAGATCCTCTGCCTCATCAAGTATTGCATTGTTTCCCTTTCTTTTGCCATATCTATTTATAAATGCCTAAACTAATTTCCCACATCTGCAGGCCATATTTCATTATGTTATGACTAGTGTTTTTTTCCTATCAATTTATCTGCTTATGTTCAAGTCTTTGAGGTTTTCATGTCTTTGTTTCTTTGTTTGTTTTTTTCATTATGACTCCCTCCCCTCTGGTTGTGCTATCTTGGGAGCTGGATCTGAATCCTTATTAGATGTTACAGTTCAGTCATGTTCAATACTTTATGATCCCATTTGGGGTTTTCTTTTTTTCTTTTTTTTTTGCTTTTTGCTGAGGCAATTGGGGTTAAGTGACTTGCCCAGGGTCACACAGCTAGGAAGTGTCTGAGACCAGATTTGAACTCAGGTCCTCCTGACTTCAGGGCTGGTGCTCTAACCACTGCGCCACCTAGCTGCCCCCCCATTTGGGGTTTTCTTTGCAAACAAAGATACTGGAGTGATTTGTCATTTTCTTTTCCAGGTCACCTTGCGGATGAGGAAACTGAGGCAAACAAAATTAAGTGACTTGCTTAGTTTCACATAGATAGTACTTTTTTGCGATCAGATTTGAACTCTTCTTGAGGTCTTTTTGAGTCTAAATTGAGTCCTTTATTCTGGGTGCTACCTACCTGCTGGGTTAATTCATGCTAATTCAAGTTAATTCATGAAACTGGTCCCAGGTAGATATTTTTCTCTTCCCTTAGATTTGATGAAGTCACCATCCCTCATCTCTCAACTCCTACCATGCCATCCAGCTTCTTTTGTTGCTTGGTTCTTTGATCTAGTACCTGGAGTTTGGAGCTTTACAACACAGGAGATACAGGATTTGCCTCCTCAACCTTAGCTATGGGTTTGTTTTCTTTAGGAGGCTTTTGCCCTTGTGGGATTGCTGCCCTCTCACTCTGTTCTGGCCAAGGTCCACAGCTTGGAAGCCAAGTTTTCCATGGCACTGGAAAAAGTGAGGAGTAACTGGAGATGAGGGGTCTGAGTTTTGTTGTGTTCTCCAAGGGGAGTGTGGTAAGTGGGAGAGGGCTACTGAGTGAGCTTTGATTTGCTAAACATAATTCATGTCTTCTATTTTTAAAATTTCTTTTGGATTCTGGATTTCCTAGAACATAGAAATGGCTGAAGCTGCTTCATTTTTGCTGTATAATGTCTATCTTAGAGTGATCTGAGAAGTTGAGGGGAACAGAAAAAATGTCTAGTCCTCCATCCTGTTGCTCTTGATACCTGGAAGTCTATCTATATTCTTTGAACAGAAAGTTTCATGAATTCAAGAAGTGGGTCAGTTGCTTGAAACTGAAGAATGAGTTAGTTCCTTTGGGATGGGTATCGCCCAGTACTTGGCTGAATTCTGTCAAGGGAAGTAGATGAAATAATAAGTTAGACATCAAAGGTTTAGCAGAGATAATATTGGATATATATATATATATATATATAACAAACTTGGACGTTACAGAACTAGAGATGTGAGAACAATTCCACTTACTCCCAATAGAGGTTTTGCTTCTGTTCTGTGTATTCCCTTGTGACGGTTGCCATTTCTAGGTCCTGAGAACGTGGAAATGATTCTATTGTCAGAATCCTCACAGCTTAAAGAGAATGTCTTGAAAATGATGAAGCACCATGCTAAAAAGGTGGGAGACCTCAATAGCCAAGGAGACTCTCCTTGGCTCTGGTATTGACTTACCTCCTGACCTCAGACAAGGTACTCATTTAATCTCCCTGTCTCCAGTTTCCTTCTCTGGAAGGATGTGATGGCCATGCTCATACTTCTTTTCCCTTCAAAGGAATTTTGTAAGGATTATTAAAAGAAGGCTTTAAGACTTTTGGAAGAACAACTCGTAATAAGTGGAGAATTTTAGTTTTAAATCTATAAGCAGAGAAATAAGAAGGCATTTGTCCTTGATGCCTTTGGTAGCACTCAGCCCATGTGGAATCAGCAAGCTCAGAGCTCAAGAAATAAGAAAGCACTTCACTCACCATTTCATAAGCTGTGCTAGAAAAGGAAAGAGATCATCTGTAGTTCAAGGAGATCAGGCAAATGTGCACTTTTTTTAAGAAAAGGGAGAGCATCCATTTTTCTGTGTGTGTGTGTGTGTGTGTGTGTGTGTGTGTGTGTGTGTGTGTGTGTTTGAAAACAGGAGACTGGAGTAGGGGTAATGGGGGAATTGGAACACAAGGTTTCACAAGGGTTAATGTTGAAAAATGATGCATGCATATATTTTGAAAAATAAAAACTTTAATAAAAATGAAAAAAACAGGAGACAGAGACACAGAGAGAGACAGAGAGAGACAAACAGAGAAATAGAGATATACAAAGAAAAAAATCAAAAACAGGGAGACAGTGGCTGCAAGAAAGAAAGGCAAAAGGGAAAGAGAAAATCTGAGGTTTACAGATGGAAAAATACATATTATGAGTGAAAAAGATAATTATAGCAAGAAATACTTGATAGTAACTCTCACACTAGCATTATCATGTAAAACAATATTAACCACCTAATTGAACAAGGGAAATAGTAGCTAAAGCCTCCTGAGCATTGTAGAAATTTATGTCCTGAAGTTGCAAAGCATGTATGCTTAGGTCTGTGAAATTTAAAATATCATACTAACAGGTGAATGGGCTGTAAGATACTGTTATCTAATGAAGGTCCTTTGCCCCATGTCTTATCATCAGGTTAGTTCTTGAAGGCATGGCAGTGGAGCATGGAAAGGCTTTGGATACAAACAATGTCTGATTTCAGAGGATTTACCTGGCTAAATAGAGTTTACAGGAGAGACCTGTGAGATGGAGATAGATAGAAAATGGCACTTTGTCCTATGTAACCCCTTTCTGTTTCTGCAATGATGGTAGAAGAGAGACCGAAAAGAGGGGACCAGGTACTAAGAAGACCAGAATATTGCCATAATTTACAAATATTAACCGAAACGTCAATCTTTAAATTCTCACCATAAGGGAAAACAGAGGATATTAAATTCTTGGCAAATGAAAGGACAGAGGGTTCAGAGATTTTCCATAGAGAAGTACACAAAAGAATTATAGATTAACCGTTCACCTCTGCTCTTTCCCATCTGTGTGACATTGTGCGAGTCATTATATCTTCTGGGTCTTAGTTTGATGATAACGTTAAGATGAAAGGAACGAACAAGATGATGTTTAAGGTCTCTTCCAGCCCTAACACTATAATCCTATGATCTTATTTCAGTAATCTTAGCTTTGAAATCTTTAGAATTTATTCCTGTTTCTGCTTGACCTATATGTAGAAGCAAAGGAAGGCTAATTTTTTTTTCAGACAGCTGCATGATCCCTCCCCTCTCCCCCTGCATTTCATTGGCAGTTGAAAAATACATATCCAAGGACAGCAGTTTAGCTTTATTATTTTCTCCTCCAAATTAGGGCTCCAATGGTGTGTTTGGTATTAACAACACTAATCATTTAGAATCAGCAAGACTAGAGTTTGGGCTTGAATTTCTGGAAAGGACTGGATCTGTTCCTGTTTGTTTTAGGTAACTAGTTATATTCTAATAGATGAAAAAAAAATCATCTCAGTATAGAAGAAATCGTCTCTCTGCCATGGTCAAGATAAGATTTTTGACTAAGAGTGAATAGGTTTTAATAACTCGATGTTCATCAGGCTTTCTTGGGAGAGTACTAAGCAAATCTATGTGTAATCTAATCTGTCAAATCTGACAATTCAGACCTTATAGAGAGAGATAAAAAGTAGAATAGAAAAATAGAGAGGAGGGAAAGAAAAAATGGAAATCTTTCCTGATGAATTCACTTTATTGGCCATGATAATATTGTCGGAAGGTCTCATTTCTCCAATACCCAACAACATAGACGTGTGAATTTACTAGTGTGGAACTCTAGATACAGAAATACTCCACAAATTGAAGTCTTAGAGAGTAGCCTGGGGGCACTAAGAGCTTGTGACTTTTATACGGTCATCCAGCTAATATTTATTACAAAGTTGGACCCAGACTTTTTTCTGACCCCAAAGATGGCATTCTGCTTTAGATTTTAGTAGCTCTCGTCTGTGATTTATAGATTGTAAGGCCAGTTAGAGATTAGACTTTCCATCCCCTGAAGATGCCTGACTGCTTTTATTTGTAGATCCTTGAAATGAGGTTTTTGAGAAGGGCTGCATCAGATTCTGGAGAAGGGTAGCTCCATTGGGTGCAGTCGGCTCTAAATGCAGCCAGCCATTGGACACGCTCTCCGAAGTTTTCCATCCCTCCATCCATCTCTGTGTGCTGCCCAGGGAAGGGGGTGGGGAGCCAGCTGGTGTTCCGTCTCTGACTGCTGCTGTCATTCTATCACCACACGATGGAGATGGTGCACCGTGGGTTTCTATTCAAGCATCGCCCGCATTATCCTGTAATTTTTGTCTTGGAAGTAATGAGGCCTGACAGCTTTGGCTGGTGCCTGATAACAATCCCACACTGGTATCTTTGAAATTTCTCCATTGCCAAATTCATAAAGGAAGAAATGACTTTTGTGAAATGACAGTAAGAATGCTTCATTTTCGAAGACACTGTGGTTAACAACCTGAAACAATGAAGTAGTCTTTGAGCTATGGCTAAACTAATTGAAGTCATATTAAAAGTGCTGATGTGCATGCTAGGACATCTTTTTATTTTTTATTTTTTGTAAAATAGCAGCAAAATATAAATGGCCTTATGCTGCAAGATGGCTAATTTTTTTAAAGTTTCCATTTAATAGGTATATATATACATATATATATTTCACATATATAGATAGATATAGGTTAGAAAAAGATGTAGATTAGTTATATATATATATATATACATATATATATATATATATATGGATAGAGCACCAATGGATAGAGCACCAGCCTTGAAGTCAGGAGGACCTGAGTTCAAATCTGGTCTCAGACACTTGACATTCCCTAGCTGTGTGACCCTGGGCAAGTTATTTAACCCCAATTGCCTCAGCAAAAAAACCCGAAACAAAACAAAACAAAAAGATATAGATATATTTACTATTTTGTATATATATATATATATATACACACACATACATACACACATGTATACATTCACACACTTATACAAACACACACACATACCCTATACAGCTTCATCTAAGGAGAGGATTATACATTTCAATATAGAAGGGATTGTAGAAGGACGTCCCTCATCTTACAGAATTCTAGCAAATGTTGGGGCTACAAGGTCTCATGTCATCCAAGAAATGGATCAGCCACCACTTGATGATAAGGTACATGAATCCATGGTGAACACCCTGTTGAGGTGATGATCGTTGGTTTTAAATGTCAATAAAAGTAATTGGATTTTATCACAACTTTTGGAAGTTGCCTTTTTTTAATGTGAAGACAATTAACTGGTTCTTAAACATAATTAATAGGAAGAAACCACTGTAGGAATCATTTCGGCTGAAATTAGCTGAAGATTCTAAGGCTCATTGGGAGTTGCTAGTTCTCCGAAGTGTGGACTATTTCCAAATTCAATGAAAGGCGAGTGAACTAGGTAAGCTTCCTTTAAGTAATTTCACAACTGGTCAACTGTGGTATTAAAAAAGAAAGACCCTTCTTCAAGCATAATTACTTTTTTCCCATTTGAGGACAGTTCAATCTGGAATGTCAACCAGGCTTATATAAGAAGTTAAGAATAGAAGTAAATAGAGGGCAATCTGTAAGGAATGATGGTATCAGTTCAAATAATTGACTCTTTTTTAGAGTAAAGCTATACCTGGCAGCTAAGAGGAGTGTGAGAAGTAGCAAAGAGTTATTGATTTACAGATATCTATCTAGAGTTGTCACTACTCGTTTCTGATGGATTTTGAAGATGGTCCAGGAAATTACCTATCTTCACTGCTGATTTCCATTCACAAGACACAAATATTTTTTTTTGGTCTTACAGATTTCATAGTGACTTGAACAGTGGTCAGGCTTAAGAGTCCTGGATTTATAATTGCCTCTCTAAGAGGTTCAGCAAGGGGACTCAGGGCTTGTTTGTTTGTAGAGTGGGTTGAAGTTCTATAGGATGGAAGTGGAAAACCAAATATGCTGTGTAAGTAAAAAGCTGAATGAAAAATGTGGACATCCCCCTGTGGCACACTAATTGCTCTTCCATGAAAGGAATCTGTCCACTCATATATGTTTCAGACACAATAAGGTACATTCTCTCTCTTACACAATCTGACCGTGTCTACCAAACAAATGAACTTGGCATGTTCTTGGCAATGTTCTTGGAAAAATAAGGGTTCATGTAGTGCCCTGGTTAGGCACAGGTTCTTATACATAGTAGACATAGACATTTAATAAATGCTTTCTGAGTTGTATAGACATTGAAGGCCTGAGATGCACAAAGTGAAAAGCTAATTGGCTCTGGTCTCAGAAGACCTGATTTTAAATTCTGGAATTACCCATGTGTCTTTAGGCAAATTAGGAAAATTCTCCAGATCTTATTTATTATCTTAAAAAAATGTGGACCAGATTACATAACCTTTGGGATTCTTTTAAATCTAGATCCATGATCTAAATAGAGGTAAGAGTTTATGAGTTCATGTACTCTCAGCCTGGGTTTCCTTATCTGTAAAATGGAGCGAATACTAGAACTTACTTTATTGGGTTATTTTATGGCTATATATGATAATAAATGCAAAGTGCTTTATAAACCATAAAAACTGTATATATGTAATTATTATTAATATTTCTATATTATTTTAAAAGATGACTCCTAGATCTGTACTTTATATCCATTTCCTCTCTTTCCACTGAGCTCCAGCCTCATGTCAACATTTGCTTATTCAGCACTTTAAACTGACTGCTTTGATGACATATTCAACTCAACCTATACAAAAGTGAACTCATTATCTTGCCCTATTAACACCCTCCTTTTCCATACTTTCCTATTTTTGTCATAGCTACCATTAGTTTTCCAATCTCCCAGGTTTGTATTTTCAACATTATCCTCTACTCCTGACTCTTTCAACAACCCCTAAAATCTTGCCATTTCTATCTTCACGGCATCTCTTGTATCTTAATCCCTTCCCTTTTCTTACACCTTAGTTACCAACTTTTACCAAGATTATTTCATTTACCTTCTTATTGGTGTCTCTGCTTTAAGTCTTTCACTTCAGTTCATGCTACACATTATTACCTAAATTGATTTGTTCCTGTGATTTGCCTGCTCAACAAACTCCAAAGACTTTCTATTGTTTCTAGTATAAAATCTAAACTTTATTTTGCTTGTAAGCCCTAAAGCATTTGGGCCCAACATATCTTTCTAGGACTATTGTATATGATCCTTCTTCTTTCACTTTGAGATCCAGTTAAACCCACCTTTTTCCTATTCCTCACACATAACACTCCATCTCCCACCTTGATGTCTTTGCATTGGCCATCTTCCACACCTAGAATGCATTCCCTCTTTACCTCTGAGTAACCCTTTCTTGATTTTCAAGTTTTTCATATGTTCCCTTCCAGACTCTTATTTCTACATCATATACACACATATAATTTATCATATATACATGCATATGCATTTATTTGGTTATTCACAATATGCTGCACATCTTCTCCATTAGAATGATTAAAGTGTAAATTCCTCTCTGAGTATAGATTGCTTCATTCTTTTTTTATTAATACTTTTTATTTGCAAAACATATGTATGGGTAATTCCTAAACATTAACCCTTACAAAGCTTTCTGTTACAAATTTTCCCCCGTACTCCCCACCCCTCCCCTAGATGGCAGGATATCCACTACATGATAATTATGTTAGAATACTTAAGAAATCGAATATATGTATAGTTATTGCATCATTTTTTTGTGCAGGAGAAATCGTATCTACAAGAAAGAATAATCCAATAAAGGAAATACAATGCAAGCAAACCTCAATAGAGAACGTGAAAATGTTATGTTGTGGTCCACATTTCACATCCCTCTCTCTGGGTGTATATGGCTATCTTCACCGAACAATTGGAACTGGTTTGAAGCATTTCATTGTTGAAGAGAGTGATGTCCATTAGAATTGATCCTCATATAGTATTGTTGTTGCTGTGAATAATGATTTCCTGGTTCTGCTCACTTCACTGAGCATCGGTTCATGCAAGTCTCTCCAGGCCTCTCTGAAATCATCCTGCTGGTCGTTTCTTACAGAGCAATAATATTCCATAACATTCATATACCATAATTTATTCAGCCACTCTCCAATTGATGGGCATCCCTTCAGTTTCCAGTTTCTTGCCACTACAAAAAGGGCTGCCACAAACATTCTTGCACATGTGGGTCCCTTTCCGTCTTCTATGATTTCTTTGGGATATAGGCCCAATAGAAACACTGCTGGGTCAAAGGGTATGCACAGTTTGATAACTTTTTGAGCATAATTCCAAATTGCTCTCCAGAATGGTTGGATCCGTTTACAGCTCCACCAACAATGTATTAGTGTCCCAGTTTTCCCCCATCCCCTCCAACATTCATTGTTATCTTTTCCTGTCATTTTAGCCAATCTGACAGGTGTGTAGTGGTACCTCAGAGTTGTCTTAATTTGCATTTCTCTGATCAATAGTGATTTGGAGCACCTTTTCATATGATTATAAATAGTTTTAATTTCATCATCTGAAAATTGTCTGTTCATATCATTTGACCATTTATCACTTGGAGAATGGCTTGAATTCTTATAAATATGAGACAATTCTCTATATACCTTAGAGATGAGACCTTTATCAGAACCCTTAAATGTAAAGATGATTTCCCAATTTGATGCTTCCCTCCTAATCTTGTCTGCAGTAGTTTTGTCTGTACAGAAAATTTTTAACTTAATATAATCAAAATTATCTATCTGATGTTCAATTAAGAGTTCCAGATCTTCTTTGGACATAAATTTATTCCATCCCCACAGGTCTGAGAGGTAAACTATCCTATGTTCCTCTAATTTGGTTATAATATCACTCTTTATATCTAGATCATGAACCCATTTAGATCTTATCTTGGTGTGTGGTGTTAGGTGTGGGTCCAGCCTTAATTTCTTCCACACTAGTTTCTAATTTTCCCAGCAGTTTTTGCCGAATAGTGAGTACTTATCCCAAAAACTGGGGTCTTTGGGTTTATCAAACACTAAATTGCTAACATTATTACCTAGCTTGTCCTGATATCCTATCCTATGCCACTGATCGACTGCTCTATTACTCAGCCAGTACCAAATGGTTTTGATGCCCGCTGCTTTATAATATAGTTTTAGATCTGGTACAGCAAGACCACCTTCATTTGTCTTTTTTTTTTTCATTAATTCCCTTGAAATTCTTGACCTTTTGTTCTTCCAAATGAACTTTGCTACTATTTTTTCTAGATCTGTAAAATAATTTCTTGGGAGTTTGATTGACATGGCATTAATAAGTTGATTAGTTTGGGTAGTATTGTCATTTTTATTATGTTCGCTCTGCCTACCCATGAGCACTTAATTTTTTTCCAAGTGACTAGGTCTGATTTTATTTGTGTGGAAAGTGTTTTGTAGTTTAGTTTGTATAGTTTCTGACATTTTCTTGGCAGATAGATTCCCAAATATTTTATCCTATCATCTGTTATTCTGAATGGAATTTCTTTTTCTATCTCTTGCTGCTGAACTTTGTTGGTAATATATAAGAATGCTGATGATTTATGTGGATTTATTTTGAATCTGGCAACTTTACTAAAGTTGTAAATTGTTTCTAGTAGTTTTTTAGTTGAGTCTCTAGGTTCTCTAAGTATACCATCATGTCATCTGAAAAGAGTGATAATTTGGTTTGTTCATTACCTACTCTAATTCCTTTTATCTCTTTTTCTTCTCTTATTGCCAAAGCTAACATTTCTAATACAATATTAAATAGTAATGGTGACAGTGGGCAGCCTTGTTTCACTCCTGATCTTATTGGGAATGGTTCTAGTTTGTCTCCATTACATATGATGCTTGCTGATGGTTTTAATAGATGCTACTGATCATTTTAAAGAAAAGCCAATTTTTTCCTATACTCTCTAGTGTTTTTTATAGGAATGGGTGTTGGATTTTATCAAATGCTTTTTCTGCATCTATGGAGATAGATTGCTTCATTCTTTGTACTTTGAGCACCAGTGGTTCACATAATGCCTGGTGTACAGTAGGCATCCCATACAGATTTCGTTGATTGATACTAACAAAGAAGCCTTGAAGCCACAAAAAAAGGTAGTGAAATTATGCTCTGATGCCCAGTAGGTGGATGACCCTCTTTGAAATATTAGGTTCCACTATAGCCACCATATTTTGAGATGGATATTGACTAATCAGTAGTATGAAAAGGTGATCAGGGCAATAAAAGCTCTAAATACCCTGTTTAATGAGACATGTTTGAAAGAACTGGGTTAGGTTAGCTGGTTGAAGAAAAAACTAAGAAGATACAGGATGACTGTCTTCCAAAATCCCAAGGGAATTTTGTAAGAGGAAATACAACTGTTGCTGTTAGTGCTGCAGAATGAAGAATGAAGTCTAAAGAGTTGAAGAGACTTGGATAAGATTTCACCTCAGTGTAAAAGAATATGAAAAACAATGTCCAAATCACAGTTTTACAGCAATAATATAATTTGTCTCATGACCTAATGTATGTCCCATCACATATTGATTGCAGTAGTGATTCCTACATTCTATAATGAATGGGGAATTGGACTCAATAAACTCTACGTCTTTCTAACTCTACTTTCTATGATTCACGTTATCTTGTGAGAGTTGCTTTGAAAATGGGGCATACCTTTTTGTAGTGGCTAAAAACTGGAAACTGAATGGATGCCCATCAGTTGGAGAGTGGCTGAATAAATTATGGTATATGAATGTTATGGAATATTATTGATCTGTAAGAAACGACCAGCAGGATGATTTCAGAGAGGCCTGGAGAGACTTGCATGAACTGATGTTAAGTGAAACGAGCAGAATCAAGAGATCATTATACACAGCAACAATACTATATGACGATCAATTCTGATGGACATGGCTCTCTGCAACAAAGAAATGTCTCAAACAAGTTCCAATTGTTCACTGAAGAAAACCATATACACCCAGAGAGAGGGATATGAAATATGGACCACAACGTAACATTTTCATGCTCTCTATTGATGTTTGCTTGCTTTGTGTTTCCTTTCTCTGATTTTCTTTTTTTTCTTGTAGATAGGATTTTTCTTGCATAACTTGTCAAGTATTTCAACATTAATAACATGTAGTGGACTTCCTGCCATCTAGGGGAGGGGAGGGGACTTTGGGGGCAAATTTGTTTTTTTTTTTTTATTTTAAATTTTTATTTTATTTGCATAACATATGTGTGGGTAATTCTTCAACAATAACCCTTACATAGCTTTCCGTTACAAATTTTCCCCCCAACTCCCCACCCCTCCCCTAGATGGCAGGATATCCACTACATGTTAATTATGTTAAAATATTGGCAAATCGACTATATGTATACATATTTCCAAACTTATCATTGGTGTGTAAGAAAAATCTTATCTACACAAACGATATATCAGATAAAGGAAACACAATGTAAGCAAACATCAATCAAGGAGTATGAGAATGTTATGTTGTGGTCCACATTTCGCATCCCTCTCTCTGGGTGTATATGGCTTTCTTCAGTGAACAATTGGAGGTGGTTTGAAACATATCATTGTTGAAGAGAGCCATGTCCATCAGAATTGATCGTCATATAGTACTGTTGTTGCCGTGTATAATGATCTCCTGGTTCTGCTCATTTCACTCAGCATCAGTTCATGTAAGTCTCTCCAGGCCTCTCTGAAATCATCTTGCTGGTCATTTCTTACAGAACAATAATATTCCATAACATTCATATACCATAATTTACTCAGCCATTCTCCAATTGAAGGGCATCTATTCAATTTCCAGTTTCTAGCCACTACAAAAAGGGCTGCCACAAACATTCTTGCACATGTGGGGCCTTTTCCTTCCTTTATGATTTCTTTGGGATATAAGCCCAATAGAAATGCTGCTGGGTCAAAGGGTATGCACAGTTTGATAACTTTTTGAGCATAGCTCCAAATTGTTCTCCAGAATGGCTGTATCCGTTCACAGCTCCACCAACAATGCATCAGTGTCCCAGCCTTCCCACAACCCCTCCAACATTCATCATTAACTTTTCCTGTCATTTTAGCCAATCTGACAGGTGTGAAGTGGTATCTCAGGGTTGTCTTGATTTGCATTTCTCTGATCAATAGTGATTTGGAGCACCTTTTCATATGACTATAAATAGTTTTAATTTCATCCTCTGAAAATTGTCTGTTCATATCCTTTGACCATTTATTGATTGGAGAATGGCTTGAATTTTTATAAATATGAGACAATTCTCTATATATTTTAGAGATGAGACCTTTATCAGAACCCTTAAATGTAAAGATGATTTTGGGGGCAAATTTGTAATGGAAAGCTTTGTAAAGATCAATGCTGGGGAACTACCCATACATATGTTATACAAATAAAAATATTTAATTAAAAAAAGAAAAGAAAATGTGGCATAAATGCAACAACAAAATCCAGATCAGGCTAAAAGTTGTCAAAATATCATGCCAATAATCTTTTTTTTCAATAATCTTTTCAAATAAACGATTCTCTTTGGATTCACTTGGTTTCATGTTGCTGCTTTTGCAGGGATGTTTTGAGCTTCTGATTTCATTTATATAAAATTTTCCAAATGAAGAGATTCCCTCTGATAATGCAGAGTGGCACCTTTTCAGCAATTTAAAATAGGAGAGAATTGTTTAGTATGCATAGTCTTTAAGTGACTTATCCAGGGTCACACA
This sequence comes from Myrmecobius fasciatus, assembly GCA_023553655.1. Classification (NCBI taxonomy): domain Eukaryota; kingdom Metazoa; phylum Chordata; class Mammalia; order Dasyuromorphia; family Myrmecobiidae; genus Myrmecobius; species Myrmecobius fasciatus. The sequence continues at coordinate 11,239 of JAJPUD010007757.1, read as the reverse complement.
GTTACTGTGTGCAAGGGTTTCTGTTTCCAAGGTCAGCTCTATATACCCTATATCAACACTCCATTTCAATGTCTTAGTACTCACTTTTGTGTATGTATGGCTAGCTCTGGGGAAAAAAAGAGTAAAATAATTGGTGATAAAGACTAATCCCATTTCATCTCAGAACTTATATAAAGTAAAGAGAATTTCTTTCCTAAGTAGATAGATAGACTTTAGGGTATCCCTCCCAGTCTTTGTATTGATCTAGCTTTTCAGTAAAAAGAAAGGGGAAAACTCCAATATTTGAATCAACTGGGCAAAAAAGTTGTTCACAGAGAGATAACCAATTTGTGCAGTTGAAAGAAGAAACAAGTATAGAAGAAATGCATATGTTTAACCTATTTTGGATTACTTGCTGCTTAGGGGAGAGGTGGGAGAAAAGGAGGGAGAAAACTTTGGAACACAAGGTTTTGCAAGGGTAAATATTGAAAACTATTGTTGCATGTATTTTGAAAATAAAGAGCTAGTATTAAAAAAAAGAAAGAAGAGACACAAGAATGATGTTTTTAACTTTGTAAGACCCTCTTGGGTCCACACTAGCTGAATTATGTTCAGATAACCTGCTAAGCAGGGACAAAGACAGGAGCATTAGCAAAAGAGTGAATGACTCTTAGCAGAGATTTAGCAGAGAGTATCTACAGGAAATGGGATTATAAATTTCTAACCGATTATTTAGTGTGGTGACTATGTTTAGAATTTTTGGCTGACTCTTATTTCCCTCTCCAAAACCATGATTCTCTGATTTTGAGAGGACATTTAAGTAGGCATTAAGGAACATATTACTAGAAAATGACTTCTTATGTCCCAGTAAAAAAAAGAATCTGGAATCTGGAAAGGAATAATCCCCTCCTATTTGGCAACAGTACCCCTGGGCATGTATAGACAACATCACCCCTCATAGATTTATGTAATGTATATTCATCCCTTTTTAATATTCTGGAAATTTATTCAGTCAGCCAAAGTGCACAGGATTTCAGACTTCTCCTTTGTACTTTATGGAGAGTAAAATGAAATAAAAATTAACTGAAAGATATTCTCTTAGCAAAATCAGTTTATTAACCATGACTACATATAATTGTTAACAATATGGGTCAGACAGGCCATCTCAGTAACGCCTATGAGATGCATTTTATGGTGCATAGGAAAGGGGAGGATCTGGATAGTTGGGATAAATAACAATTGTATTTGGAGTAAGGGTTAGGGTTAGGATTAGTACAATTGGCTAGGGAAAGTAAGTTGATATTCAAAAAATGTCTAAATTCAGGTCCCCTCTGACAATTAAGGAATGTTAATAGTTTCACAGGACTCATTTATATCCTGTAATCTTGGCAAGAAAATCGGGATCATCCCTTGAAGGTATAAAATCACCCCTCATTGCACAAGGATAAGCAAGAACTTTTACTTTGGGAGGAGATTGGCAAAAGATTAAGATTACTAGGAATTATAGAAAACAAGCAAATATCCCAGGAACTAGCTGTATAAGTGATAATAACATTCTCTTTTAACCAAATCTTTGCATTCATTTGTACTAAGAAAAACTAAATTTTTGAGTGAAGTGATCTCACACAGGCATTAATAATTGTAGAAATCAATATATCATATCAATCATAATGTAAAATCAATACAGTAGAAATCAAAAGTAATATTAATTTTTATCTTTTCACAACTTACAAATAAGATATGGATACTTTTGCCTTATTTGGTCTAGGACAAGTTCCAAATATGTGGAAATATAGTAATACATGGTAAGAGCATAGAGAATTGTCATTATTAAACAGGAGATTGAGTATCTATTAAGTATTTATGTGCGTTAGGCAAGGGCATCATTCCCCCTGGTCATGCTTTTCTGCTTAAAGGTATAATCTCAACTCTGAGAAAAAGAAATTGTTAGTCAATCAACAGGCAAACAAATGTTGAATGTCAACAAATACCTCATATTAAACATCTTGTCAAGACTGTGCAATGGTTTCATATGTTAAGGTAGGTTAAGCTTGGCAGGCAAGAGATCTGGGAAAGTTGTTTTTATCATATATCAAGACTTTTCCAGGCAATTCTGCCTTTCAAACATTTTGTGCCATTGATCCTGTAGCCACTGTAATGTCTTTAAAATATCTATCCTTCAGTAGATGGCACCTAAATGTATCAAGGTGGCAAGGATTATAAGAAAGATCTGAAATCCCTACTGTTAAAAATGGAGAATATCAGCGAAAACTCATGGAAATCCACAACTGTTATAAGCATTAGTATCACTATTAATATCAATGCATATATTCATATATAATGAAAGTTATTATCATTATTTTAAAATAAGGAAACTAAGCCATAGATAGGTTAAATGAAGTTTTAGAACTGGTACTTGAGCTTTTTTTTTTTAACTCCAAGATAATTCTTTCTTGTACACTATGATTATGGTATAATCAGCTTGCCACTGACAATTAATTGTTCGGCATTTATAGCTCTTCTTGACCTGGTTCCTTCTTTCCTTCCCAGTCTTCTCACTTTCCTTCTTTCCAATAGACATTGGCATACTTGCAGGCTCCCACAGTAATTGCACTAATGGTTGTCATAGTTTTGCAGTGCTCTGAACCTTCACCTCTGCCTCTTAATTTCCCTAAATTCCTTCAGTATTGAATACCGATCTTAATTCCCGTAAGGATCCTTTCCTTTTTCCATCAGCCTTCATCTTTCAGATTAACTTCATTTGTGCCATATAAATTTAATTGATTTCATTTATTTACAAGTTTTTTCCCTAATTAGAATATGACTTTTTGAGGGTAGGGACTGACTATTTTTCAGTCTCTAGAACTTAGTGCCTGGCTGATAATAAATGCTCAAGAATTGCTTGTTGATTATTTATAAATTCTTGTTAATTTGTGAACTGATTGTTGATGACATGACTACAAAAAACACACTATGAATGGTGGTATAATCACCCTTTTCTGGGGATCGGTGATGCATGGTAATAATATGATGCTGAATGTTGCCAGGATATGGATACTTTAAGCTTAGAATTTCTTTGAAGTATGTTTAAAAGTATTTAAATTTAAAATTTTATTTTAGTGTTAAAAGTAGTTTGAAGTACAGTTAAAGAAAGTGTCCTTTGATGGACAAAATACAAATATACCCTTCCCCCTCTTTTTACAAGATTGGATCTCCTTGTTTTCTCTGGTCAACAAGTGTCTGATCACAATGTTGATCAATATGGAAGCTTTAACTTGCTCAGGTTTACTGAAATGGGTTATTTCACACCTATTTTGGCAGTCCTGTGCCCCTCTACTCTTTGGGTACCATGTTGCTGCTAGGCTTGGTGTAGACATTCTATTGACATGTGCCCCACTACCACTCAGGACTCCCAAACTCAAGATATCCACCAGCTTCAGCTTCAGCTACTGGGACTACGTACATGTGCCGTAACCATAAATAACTGTCTTCCTTTTCAAAGAAATGGTTCAATATTTAGCATTCACTGTAGTGAATGAGACCAATACTGTTGACTAATATCTCACATTATCAGTAAAAGAGAAAGCTCCTTGAGGAGCAGAATTAGGGACGAAATAATTTCAAATTTGTATTTGTTGTTTAAGAACGTAGTTATAGAATTTTGGACATATTGATGCCATGTAAGTGCATGTTGAATTTTATTGAATTTAATTAAATTGAAAGAAACATCAGTTCATTATCAACTCTGCAATATCCAGAGCTTCAATTCCCCAGAATTCAGCTTTTGGATAAAGGAAATAATAATTACACTGTAAAAAACAATCTGCTTCAGAGTTTTAGATTGTACTACTAAAATAATGTCCACATTGTTTGAAGACAACCAGTGTAAAAAAATATTCTTTATCTTGAAGATCAATAGCTTTTGAAATGGAATCTAGGTAAATCTTCATATGCAAGAGATCTATATTCTTTAATAGAACAATAAATTCCTTGATTTCATTAGTGGGAATAAATGGTACAACGGCAACTATAATTATAATAATATCTAGTATTTATTTAGTGTTTTAAGGTTTGCAAAGCACGTTGCAAATGTTATCTCATTTTATCCTTACACTAATTCTAGGAGAAAGGTGATTATTATTCTCACTTTTGAGAAGAGGAAATTGGGCCAAGGTTAAGTGATTTACCCAGGTCACATAGTTAGTAAAATTTAAGGGTGGATGTAAATTACAATCTCCTTGATTTCAAGATCAATGTTCTATTTATGTATACCCAGCTGCCTCTACTTGTAGCTTATTTAAGTAGAAAATCAATTAATTTATAATCAGAACATCTCAATTCAAATCCTGAATCTGCTACTTATTTCTGTGTGAGAGTTTGCTAATTATTTCACCTTTTGGGTCTCTTCTCTTCCTCATGTAAAATGAGAGAGTTGAATTAGATGAATTGTATCTCTTTCAACTCTAAGTTGCCAATCCTATACAAAATCAAATCCTTGTAGGTCATAGTAGTGGGCTTCATTGAAGTCTGTGGCTGCAATGTTTATTGTTCTATGGTCAAGATGGTGGTAAGCTTCTTTGAATCATGATTCCAAGGTGAGAAGTATATAGGTGATTATTGCCTGTGGTCTTCCCATCTTGCCAAGTTATACTAAAGTCTGTGTTGGACTGGAATAACCTTAAAGAACTTGGGGTCACTAGTCTAAAATGATGTATTGAAAAGCATGCCATAAGATACCACAGGTTCATATAATTGCAAACAAAAAAGTGTTCCTATTATAGAAAGATATTTGTATAAAATATTAACATCAATTTGAAATTTATTGAGTCACAATATTCTTACAGGCAAGAAAAGTGATTAAGTAATCATTTTCTCCTGTAGTCACAACTAAGATGGGATGGTAGAGACTCTGACTAAGGAAGCAGAAATCTTTATTGGGTGATTCCTTCTCAGAGAAGTCCAGATGATTGTGTATATTCTGTATATCACAATCTTCTACCTGCCCTCTGTCACTTTCCCTAAAACCATAATTCACTCATCTTTGCGGTACTACCTTGATGCCATTAATCAACGAGCACTTGCTAGGTGCCAATGGACTGTGCTAAGAATTGGGGATACAAAGAAAAGAACAATAGCTCCTAGTTTCAAGGAGCCTGGAACCTAGTGAGGAAGACCATATGTAAATGAATAGTTCCATGTAAAATGCATACAGAGCAGATGGAAAATTTTACTCTTCTAACTTCAGGGCTTCTATTCATCCATCTTCTAAACTCCATTTTCTTACATTGCCATGACAATTGGCTACTGCCCTCACTTCAGTAACTTCTAACACAGCACAGTGCTTGCAATATGTTTAATAAATGCTTGACTTGCATCTTGGGGTATGAAGAATTAGTGGATCATTGGCTACCCTGTGGGAGTAGAAGTTGGTCACTTTGGGGAACCAGGCACCCCTCCATAAAACATCTAAGCAAAGTCATCAATCTCTTCTCTCCTCCAGCTGAATTTGTCTTAAACATCAGAACTACTAGCTACAGCTCTATTTTCTCCATTGTGAATCAAAACAAAACTATTGTTAAGTTTGTTTGTAAGTTAAGTCATAATACTATGCTAAGGAAATAGATAATTCTGGTTCCAAGAAATTTTACCTAAAAGCCAGATAAATGACACAGAATATTGGTAGAAATAGGAAATGACATCCATCCACAAAAACTATATTAATAATGTAGCTATTATTTTAAAAATAGTTAGAAATTATATTTCTCATTGTATTATTATTATTTTCATATATTCTACAGTTAGAAATACTAAAGTCATTATGTAAATTTTTTGCAAATACATATTTTATCCCATTCCATCAAAAGAATGCTATGATTGATGGTGATTTTTGAAAAGGACAATAATAATATTTCACATGAAGACCAATAGAGGTATTTATAGTGGGGATGAGCAATTCACAGCCCTAAAACAATGAGATCTTCTAAAGAAGAAGTGGGATAAAGAATACTTTCAAGGAATTTTATGACAGAAAGAATATATGGGATAGTTCTATGTCAAGACAATGGGATGATGAGTATATAACCAGCTTGCTCCACTGGTTCATTCATGAGAATGGGAGAAAAAGTTAAGGACCTATAGTACACCATTTGAACTATTTGGGGTAAACTTTTTTTAAAATTTTTTTAAAAAAGTAATTTTTATTTTCCTGAGTTACATGCAAAAGCATTTTTTTTCTTTATTAAAGCTTTTTATTTGCAAAACATATGTATGGGTAATTCTTCAACATTGACTCTTACAAAGCTTTCCATTATAAATTTGTGTTAAATTTTTGAAAAAAATTAATAAAAGTACATAGGTTGGACAGGTGTGGATAAATTATAATTTGAATAATTAGAGAGAATGTCTTAACTAATGAATTTATGGATGCCTTTGAGTATTTAGAAATGTTTCAGCTGCTATAAACTTATTTTTATTAGTTGAAAATGCCTGTATTTTCTTTAAAAAATTAAAAGATGATGTCAGAATTATAATGTTCTTTTTTCCCATAATGCTTCCATAATTTTCAAATAAGGTATTCTCAAAATGGAGGGAAGGCATCACCTTTGGGAGGAAACTGAGCTTATTTGAAAATACAATTATTTAGAAGAATTAAAATATTCTAAATTTTTATGAAGGCAATGAAATTGAAAAGTGAAATTATCACGGATTCAGTTACGATTTAGTACAGCTGGCAAACATGGTGTGGAGTTGTATGTTCCATGGTTAAATTTTTTAGATAATTTGTTTCAAAGAAAAATTTTGATAGACTCCATTCTGGATTCAAGTGGGGAAAAAAAGTAATCCTGAATGGGATAATCTGAAGAAATCATGTGACGTTTCTAAAGCCATCTTCTAATTGAAGTTCATCAAATTCATCAAATTGTGAAAATTTGCTAGTAAAATGAGACAAAGAGAAATTTGCTATAAATTTAAAATGATTGAATGTACTGAAAGTCTTCTGCTAAGAGAATGTTAGTATTCTAAGAGAAAATATGTGTATTGGTTCTCCTATGTTGAAAATGAATTTGTTTTTTTCATGATTAACAATTTAAGGGAACTGAAAAGTCATCACTGCCTATTGAAGCAATAAAATGTCTCTTGATAATCCAAATTACCTGCTCTCAAGATATTTGCAAAATGACTGAAAAATTAAGTATAAATAACTATTAAACAAGATGAGTTCTTCATACCAGTACAAGTGAAAATGTGCACTGAAATTAAGGTGAATGATGGAAATAGCAACGCAAATACGTTAATAACTGATAATGATTTTGAGTATTCTGGAAATTTAGTTTCATTTAACTTTATCACTCTCAATAAGAAACTATGTTAGCTATGTAATTAAATGTGATTTCATTTTAACCTTTTCTTAGTTTTTTTTCATATAACTTACAAATCTGGGAAAATATCTTTTGTTATATAATATGTCCCAATTCTGGAAGATGGAAAGATATTCACTTCAATCTTGAAGAGGACCAATGACATTGGGAAGATGCTGTTTTGACTAGCAAGTGAATGGGATTTAAGTGAGGAAGAACTATGCAAAGTCATCAGCCTCATTCTCTTCCCAAGTCATCAGAGTCCAGTGGCAAGACATAGGTCAAGACAACTGCTGATGAGGAATGCTAGTGTGGAGAGTTTATTTGTTTTTTTTTATTAAAGCTTTTTATTTGTATAACATATGTATGGGTAGTTCCCCAACATTGATCTTTACAAAGCTTTCCATTACAAATTTTACCCCCAGTCCCCTCCCCTCCCCTAGATGGCAGGAAGTCCATTACTTGTTAATAATGTTGAAATGCTTGAGAAGTTATGCAAGAAAAATCCTATCTACAAGAAAAAAAAATAAGAATCAGAGAAAGGCAACACAATGCAAGCAAATGTCAATAGAGATCATGAAAATGTTACTTTGTGGTCCATATTTCATTTCCCTCTCTCTGGGTGTATATGGTTTTCTTCAGTGAACAATTGGAACTGGTTTGAGACAATTCTTTGTTGCAGAGAGCCATGTCCATCAGAATTGATCATCATGTAATACTGTTGTTGCTGTATATGATCATCTCCTGGTTCTTCCCGTTTCACTCAGCATCAGTTCATGAAAGTCTCTCCAGGCCTCTCTGAAATCGTCCTGCTGGTCGTTTCTTACAGAACAATAATATTCCATAACATTCATATACCATAATTTATTCAGCCACTCTCCAATTGATGGGCATCCCTTCAGTTTCCAGTTTCTAGCCACTACAAAAAGGGCTGCCACAAACATTCTTGCACAGATGGGTCCCTTTCCCTCCTCTAAGATCTCTTTGGGATATAGGCCCAGTAGAAACACTGCTGGGTCAACACAGTTTGACAACTTTTTGAGCATAGCTCCAAATTGCTCTCCAGAATGGTTGGATCTGTTCACAGTTCCACCAACAATGTATTAGTGTCCCAGTTTTCCCACATCCCCTCCAACATTCATCATTATCTTTTCCTGTCATTTTAGCCAATCTGACAGGTGTGTAGTGGTACCTCAGAGTTGTCTTAATTTGCATTTCTCTGATCAAAAATGATTTGGAGCAACTTTTCATATGACTAGGGATGATTTTAATTTCGTCATCTGAAAATTGTCTCTTCATATCCCTTGACCACTTATCTATTGAAGAATGGCTTGAATTGTTATATATATGAGACAATTCCCTATATATTTTAGAAATGAGGCCTTTATCAGAACCATTAAATGTAAAGATGATTTCCCAATTTGATGCTTCCCTCCTAATCTTGTCTGCATTTGTTTTGTTTGTACAGAAACTTTTTAACTTAATATAATCAAAATTATCCATCTGGTGTTCAATTAGGAGTTCCAGGTCTTCTTTGGACATACATTTATTCCATCTCCACAGGTCTGAGAGATAAACTATATTACGTTCCTCTAACTTGCTTACAAAGTCCCTTTTTATATCTAGATCATGAACCCATTTAGATCTTATCTTGGTATGTGGTGTTAGGTATGGGTCAAGCCCTAATTTCTTCCACACTAGTTTCCAATTTTCCCAGCAGTTTTTGCCGAATAGTGAGTATTTATCCCAAAAGCTGGGGTCTTTGGGTTTATCGAATACTAGATTGTTAAGGTTATTGCCTAGATAGTCCTGATATCCTATCCTGTGCCACTGATCGACTGCTCTATTTCTTAGCCAGTACAAAACGGTTTTGATGACTGCTGCTTTATAATATAGTTTTAGATCTGGTACAGCAAGGCCACCTTCATCTGCCTTTTTTTTTCATTAATCCTCTTGAAATTCTTGACCTTTTGTTCTTCCAAATGAACTTTGCTACTATTTTTTCTAGATCTGTAAAATAATTTCTTGGGAGTATGATTGGTATGGCACTAAATAAGTAGATTAGTTTGGGTAGTATTGTCATTTTTCTTATGTTTGCTCTGCCTACCCATGAGCACTTAATATTTTTACAATTGATTAGGTCTGATTTTATTTGTGTGGAAAGTGTTTTGTAGTTTAGTTCATATAGTTTCTGACTTTTCCTTGGCAGATAGATTCCCAAATATTTTATCCTATCATCTGCTATTTGGAATGGAATGTCTTTTTGTATCTCTTGCTGCTGAACTTTGTTGGTAATATATAAAAATGCTGATGATTTATGTGGATTTATTTTGAGTCTTGCCACTTTACTAAAGTTGTAAATTGTTTCTAGTAGTTTTTTAGTTGAGTCTCTAGGGTTCTCTAAGTATATCATCATGTCATCTGCAAAGAGTGATAATTTGGTTTCTTCATTACCTACTCTGATTCCTTTTATCTCTTTTTCTTCTCTTATTGCTAAAGCTAACATTTCTAATAGAATATTAAATAGTAATGGTGACAGTGGGCAGCCTTATTTCACTCCTGATCTTATTGGGAATGGTTTTAGTTTGTCTCCATTACATATGATGCTTGCTGATGGTTTTAAATAGATGCTATTGATCATTTTAAGGAAAAGCCCATTTATTTCTATACTCTCTAGTGTTTTTAATAGGAAAGGGTGTTGGATTTTATCAAAGGCTTTTTCTGCATCTATTGAGATAATCATAAGGTTTTTGTTAGTTTAGTTATTAATATAATTAATTATGCTGATAGTTTTCCTAATATTGAACCAGCCCTGCATCCCTGGTATAAATCCTACTTGGTCAAAATGTACTATCCTGGGGATGACTTTCTGTAATCTCATTGCCAATATCTTATTTAAAATTTTTGCATCAATATTCATTAGGGAAATTGGTCTATAATTCTCTTTCTCTGTTTTCACCCTACCTGGTTTAGCTATCAGCACCATATCGGTCTCATAGAAGGACTCTGGCAGTATACCTTCTGTCCCTATTTCCTCAAATAGTTTGTGTAGTATTGGAATTAATTGTTCTTTGAATGTTTGGTAGAATTCACATGTAAATCCATCTGGCCCTGGAGATTTTTTCTTAGGGAGTTGGTTAATAGCTTGTTCTATTTCTTTTTCTGATATGGGGCTATTTAAATAATTTATATCCTCTTCTGTTAACCTGGGCACTCTATATTTTTGTAGATATTCCTCCATTTCATTTAGATTATCAAACTTACTGGCATAAAGTTGGGCAAAGTAACTACTAATTATTGCTCTAATTTCCTCTTCATTGGAGGAAAGTTCTCCCTTATTATTCTTGAGACTAACAATTTGATTTTCCTCTTTCCTTTTTCTTATCAAATTAACTAAGGGCTTATCTATTTTGTTAGTTTTTTCATAGAACCAACTCTTAGTTTTATTTATTAACTCAATAGTTTTCTTATTTTCAATTTTCTTAATTTCTCCTTTTACTTTTAGAATTTCCAATTTGGTATTTAATTGAGGGTTTTTAATTTGTTCTTTTTTAGTTTTTTAAATAATAAGCCCAATTCGTTGATCTTTTCTTTCTCTATTTTATGCAAGTAAGCATCTAGAGATATAAAATTGCCCCTTATAACCACTTTAGCCGTATCCCACAAATTTTGTTATGTTGTCTCCTTATTGCCATTCTCCTGGAAGAAATTATTGATTGTGTCTATGATTTGCTCTTTCACCCATTCATTCTTCAGGATTAGATTATTTAATTTCCAATTACCTTTTGGTTTATTTTCTCCTGGCCTTATATTGCATGTGATTTTTATTGCATCATGATCTGAAAAGGATGCATTTACTATTTCTGTCTTTCTGCATTTGATTTTGAGGTTTTTATGCCCTA
>JAJPUD010007756.1:76632-101465 GCA_023553655.1 Myrmecobius fasciatus | reverse complement strand
CTATACGATGATCAATTTTGATGGACATGGTTCTCTTCAACAATGATGTGATTCAAACCAGTTCCTATTGTTCAGCGATGAAGATAGTCATATACATCCAGAGAGAAACCTGTGGGATCTGAGTGTGGACCACATTTTAACACTTTCTGTGAATATTTCCTTACATTTTGTTTTCCTTCTTAGGTTGTTTTTTTTTTCTCTTTCTAGATCTGATTTTTCTTGTGCAGAAAGATAACTGTATAGATATGTATGTGGTGGGTTATTGTTTTAAAGGGGGGAAAAAACCTTGAAGTATGATTCTCATCTCTGAGCAGAGAGATGATGGACTGTAGGTGTAAAATGAGACACATTTTCAGATGATGTGAGAAATTGGAGAAAAAGATATATTTCTCTCCCTTCTTTTCAGAGGTGGGGAGTACCACATATACTGTTAGGCTCCATTATTTATTGTTTCTTTTGCTGAATGAATGGCTTTTTTACTCTGACTTAGGGGATAGCTCTCTAGATAGGTTTGGGGAGACTGATATATTGGGAAATGAAGGAGCCTTCATTTTTGTTGCTGTTCTGAGGGAAATAATTTACCTGCTGAAGAATCTAGTCACATATCAGTTGTATGACCCTAAACAAGTTATTCACCATCCCCTATTCCTACCCAGTCTCCATCCCAAAGAGGCTTGAATTAGGCAAGGTCTTTAACAGGTAAATTGGCCAAACATTTGAAATGGCAAATCTATAAAAAATAATGTAGCTCAGGAGTCTTACCTTGTAAAATGGTCATCAAGAACACAAGGGCTAAAAACTTTAGGTGGAAATCCCTTAGAAAGAGAATAGATTCCAGGTGACCACACAGAGAAGGGAAAGAAAGAAAGGAATTATAATTACTATTTCTTGAAGAGAGATGCCACAGGTGAAAATCAATGAAGCTAAATGATGGGTGAGTGGAGGGAGCATTTCCTAAATTAAATTCTTATCTGATCAAAGTGGAAAGAGTTTTTGTTTTTGTTTTTTAATTCCTTCAAATACAATAGAATGGGCAAGGCAAAATGATAGACAAGTGAAGACAGAATTATTATAAGCAATATATGCTTGTGATAATGATTTTTAAAGCAATAGAATAATATTTATTGGAGAAAAAAATAAAATTTAACAATTGTAATTTGGATGCTAATTATAGGAAATCATTCACAAAAAAAAGAAAATGAGTTATAGAATGAATTAGAAAAAAGAAACTCAGCCTTTTACTACCATCAAGAAACATATCTAAAACATAGAGTTCAATGAGAGGGACAGGAATAAACTACTGTGTTTCAGATCAATTTTGGTTTTGGTTTGGCTTTTTTTTTTTAAAGCAAGTGTTACAATCATAATTTCAGATAAGGCTGTGATATAGATATCATCGGTTTCCATGCAGCTTTCTCACCATGAGTTTGTTCTGAGACTACTTCTATACTAATGCAGAGTAGGTCTCTACTGCTGGCTTCCCCTTCCCTGCAAAGGTGTACCTTTGGGCCTTATCTAGCTAGGCCAACCTAACATATCACTTCATATAATTAGCCCAAAACTCATCCAAAAAGTAGACAAGGTACCCTTTATTCCTTAGTGTTCCTTTGAAGCATAGTTTTATGTATTGTCTTCCCTGTCCTCCACCATTAAAATTGAGTACAGGAACTTACTTGTTTTTAAAGGTACCTCTTCTTCAAGAAAATAGGAAAAAATGAATAATGCTTAAAGAAACAAGATAAAGAAGTAATATCAATATTAAATGTACAAGCACTGAATACATTAGCAAACACTAATTAAAATATAAAAAGATCTACATAGTAAGGAACCAATAGGTGATTCAAATTTCCCTTTCAGAGATTGACAACAAAGAAAAACAAGAAGGAAATTATAGATGAACATCATATTGAGGAAAATGGATATAACACAATTTTGGGAATTGGATTCTTCAAAAGAAGATATATTATTCAGAATAATATTGGACTTTTACTCAAAATGGAAGTAGGGCATAAAGAACTCATTTTCAAATTTCTTCAGAAAAGCAAGAATCTTAAACATATCTTTTATAGATCATAATGCAATAAGAATTATAATCAATAAACAAAAATGCAAACCTAAAATGAAACTAAAAATCAATGTTCTAAAGAATGAGTAAGTCAAAGACCAAATCATAGGAACAATAAAAATTATGTTAGAAAAACAAATTTTAAAATAATATCATTTATAATTATTGATGCAAAAATATTAAATAAAATACAAAGAGATTAAGGCAATGTATCCTAAAAATGGTTCATTGTGATAAAATTGGATTTATGTCCAAAATTCAAAGATAGTATTTTTGTATGCTAGTGTCCATCACAGTGCCTTACCTTAAAAGAAGTTAAATGTATATTTATTTGAATTGACCATTAGGAAAATAATTAACATAATTCATATTAGCCAAATAACATAAAAACAATATAATCACATTTACAAATCACTAAAAAATTTTGGTAAAAATGCAAATTCATATTTTTAAAAAATACTAGAAAGTATAGGAAGGAAAGAAACTTTGCTTAATGTGATTTTCTTTTTTTTAATCTAGCACTATTTGTAATGGAGAAACACTGACGTTTTCCCAGTAAGATCAGGAATGAGGCAAGGATTCCTCACTGCTACCATAATGATTTGAATGATAAATAAAACCAGGAAAATGCAATTAAAGGTCTCAATATTGGCAAAGAGGCAAAATTGTCTCTTCAGACTATATGATAGATTACTTTGAAACAACTGAAGAAGCAACAAAAGTATTCATTAAAAAAAAAAGATAGTTAACCTATCAGATTTATGAAAGGAAAAAAGTAGGAGTAAATAAGAGAGAGTATCATAAGATATAAAGTGAACACGTTTGATTACATTAAATTAATACATATAAAACCAATGTAGCCAAGATTAAAAGGAAAATAGGAACTTGAAAGGGTGGGGCTTTTATAGACAGTTTCTCATATCATACATATATATATATGCATATATATATATATATATATTATATAGTGGCCTTCTCTAGTGTGGAGTTGGGAGAGAAGGATGAAGGGAAACAGCTTAGAATTCAAAGGTTAAAAAAAAGTACAATAAATATTTTTTTAAAAGACAGTTTCAGCAAAGTTTCAGGATATAAAATAATCTACAAAAACATCCATATTATGTATTTTACTAACAAAAATCCACAATTGGTTTGATCAAACCCAAACTCAGCCCAGGAACTTGCAAGGTTAAAACCAGGAGAGTAGTACTCAGACTTTGTTCTGGATCAAATTGACTGAAAGCTTATGAGTCCCATAGTCAGAACCCTGAAAAAGCAATGGCAAGACCTAAGAAGTTACAAAACAAGTCCAAGGACAGCCTAATCATTCTTTCCAAAAGTACTTGTTTGGCTGTAGCAAGAATAAGGAAAATAGGAAGTAAGGCTGGAAAAATGAGGAAACCAGCAAAAAAAGAATCCCAACATAAGGAGTTGTTATTATTATGAAAAACTCAATGTGGACTATAACATAGCATTTTCACACTCTCTATTGATGTTTGCTTGCATTTTGTTTTCCTTCTCAGGTTTTTTGTTTTGTTTTAGTTTTTTGTAGATCCGATTTTTCTTATACAGCAAGATAACTGTATAAATGTATACATATATTCGATTTGTCATGTATTTTAACATAATTAACATGTATTAGACTTCCTTCCATCTAGGGGAGGGAGTGGGGGAAAGAAGGGAAACATTTGTAACAAAAAGCTTTGCAAGGGTCAGTGTTGAAAAATTACCCATGCATATGTTTTGCAAATAAAAAGCTTTAATTAAAAAAAAAAAGAAAAATTCAAAACTCCTTGAAAATTCATATAGACTAAATACATCTGAATGACTCCATTAGACAACAAACAATATTGAAAAAAAGTCAAAAGATCAAAAAAAAATAGAAACACGAGGTATCTCATATCAAAAACAACTGACCTGGAAAATAAATCAAGGAAAGATAATTTAAGCTTCATCAGACATGACCAAAATAGACCCTATATATCATATTTCAAAATATGCCCAAATCTCTTAGAACAATGGTACAGAGTAAAAATGGAAGGAGTCTACTAGTCACATCCTGAAATTTATGGTTTAAAAAAAAAAAAAGATTAGAAAAGTTGGCCAGTGTTTAATCCAAATAAATATTAGTTGCTATCAGCCAAAATATATTCCTATCAAACATTATCAATAATTAATATTCTTTCTTGTCCTGCCTTTTTAAAAATGTTTATTGATGATTCCAAAGGACTCATGATGAAAAATGCTATCCAACTCAAGAGAATGAACTGATGTAGTCTAAAAGCAGACTGAAGCATACTATTTTTCACTTTTTTATGGATTCTTTTTTTTCCCCCTTTGGGTCTGTATCTTCTTTCATAACATGACTCCTATGGTATTATGTTTTGCATGCTTGAATATGTGTAACATATCAAATTGCTTATTGTCTCAGGGAGGGAGGAGATGAGGAAGGAAGAGAAAAATTTTGGAACTCAAAAATTTTTTTAAATGAGTCTTAAAAATTGTCATTACACATAACTGAAGAAAAAGAAAATATTTTTTTTAAAATTTATAGATGTCCTTTTTGGTTTTTAGGCCCCAATTATTTCCTACCATAATTTCCCCTTTAACACTCTTTCTTCATTACAAAGAAAAACAGCTAACCAACCAAAACCAACCAACATAGCAACTACAAACATTCAGTTCCTGTAAACCCCCTCACTCCCTACCTCTCTACCCAGAGGACAAAAGTATGTTTCAACCAAGATTCTACCTCAGAGTTTACAATTCTGGGGAACTTCTTTAGTTAGCTCATTTCTGAGACATTTCTTTGCCATCTGTGTTAGAAAAGGATGACTCCTGACAGCCCTGAAATATAAACATTTATTCATAACCAAACTGAATAATAAAACAAAAAGATATGACAGAGAATACAATTTTATTTCTCTCCATCTCCCCACAGTAGACTGAATCTCGATCTTCTCTAAACAAACACTAAAGATAGAAGCAGGAACTCAAGGCAATTTCTTTTTGGTGGATAGAAGGGAGAGAAGTTTAGTTGAAGATGGCCTCAGCATCTCTGATTAGATATTATCATTTGGCATCAGGTTCTCCTGTGATAATCGTTCTTGATTTTTTCACAATAATGAAGCTTCCTCTTCAACTTGATTACTTCACTGGCCTCAGTTTGGCACCTGGCTCCAGTATGACTGCTGTACCTTGATTTGTTTCTTCCCTTTCTTCCCATAGTTCCTGGCTTGGTGCTTCCTTGACATGGACCTTCATCCCAAAGTGCACTGAGAATTGAAACAAAATTCAAATAAAACCAATGTAGCCAAGAAAAAAAGGAAAGCAGAAAACTGATGGTGATAGGGGGGAGTTGGGTGTTTTACAGGAAGTTTCTCTGATAAAGGCCCCATTTCTCAAATAGAGAGAGAGAACAGTGAGATATGATTCGTTAGGAACCCTATTCTATCCCAATCAGCATTCATCAGTTTGAGGTTTTACATAAATCATATAGAATAATTAGATAATACAGTTTTTTATAGTAAGCCTTTACAGGGGCCTCAAACTTTGATAAAATGTTCACTACTTATTACCAGTTATGAAGTTCATACCCACAAGAATGCTGACAAATATATCTCCATCCTATTTTACTCAAATTTCATTTCCAAACCCAGCAGAGTGGGATGCTTTGATTTTTTTTTTGCTTTTTTGCTGAGGCAATTAAGGTTAAGTGACTTGCCCAAGGTTACACAACTAGGATGTGTTAAGTGTCTGAGGCCAAATTTGAACTCAGGTCTTCCTGAGTTCAGGGCTGGTGCTCTATCCACTGCACCACCTAGCTGCCCCAATGCTTTGATTCTTTGGAAAGTCCTCCAACTTATTTTTGTACTTCCAGACTCAATTATGAGCAGATGACTATATTGTAAACACTTGGTCATCAAGGATGACTTTTACGTTGCCCATCTTAATTTTTGACTCTCAAGACCAAAGTCCATCAGCCAATGACTATCTGTATTTTACCATGCCTCTTTTGCATATTTGGATATCAAACTCTATAAAAACAAGTTCCTGGGGACCAGGGCATCTTCGATTGTGAGGAAAATCTGAGGCTTATTTCATTAGAGGGGACCATAGACCTTTTAATAAAGTGCCATTGGCTCAAAACTATTCCTCAGTTTCTTTTATTGTAATTTGGATAATTTTAAATTTCACAGAACTGAGTCATATTTATAGAAATAAGATCATTCCTCAATTGATAAAGGGTCAAAAGATATGAGCAGGCAGTTTTCAGATGAAGAAGCTGTCTACAGTCATATATGGAAAAAAAAAGTTCTAAATCACTATTAGAAAAAATGCAATTTAAAGCAACTCTGAGGCAGCACTTATTAGATTAGCTAATATGACAGAAAAGGAAAATTACAAATATCAGAGGGAATGTGGGAAAATTAGGACATTAATGTGCTATTGGTGGACTTGTGTTCTGATCTAACCCTTGTGGAGAGCAATTTGGAATAATGCCCAAAGAGATATAAAATCGTGTATACTCTTTGACCCAGAAATACCACTACTAGGTCTGTATCCTAGAGAGATTTTAAAAAAAAAGGAAAAAAGGTTTTTATGTACAAAAATATTAATAGCAGCTTTTTTTGAGGTTGCAAGGAATTGGAAATTGAAGAGATGCCACAAATTGGGAATGGCTAAGTGAGTTGTTGATAAATGGTTGTGATAGAATGCTACTATGCTATAAAACATGATGATAAGAATGCTTTCAGAAAAACCTAGAAAGGCTTATATGAACTGATGCAAAGTGAAATAAGCAGAACCAGGAGACTGCACACAATAACAATATTGTACAATGAGCAATTGTGAATGACTTAGCTCTTCTCAGCAATAAGATAATCTAAGACTGTTATGAAGGATCAGGATGAAAATGCTATCTGCCTCCACAGAAACAACTAATGAAGTCTGAGTGCAGATCAAAGCTTCATTTCTTTTATTTTTCTTAGTGAGTTTTTTTTTTTGGAGGGAGGTGAGATTTGTGTTTTCTTTCATAGCATGACGAATATGGAAATATGTTTTGCATGACTTCAGATGTATAACTGATATCAAATTGCTTACCTTCTCAATGAAGTAAAAGAATGGGAACAAATTTGAAACTTAAAATTAATTTTAAAAAATTAAAGATTGGTTTTACATGTAATTGAAAAAAAAAGATTTTTTTTAAAAGGGAGAGAGTTGCTTTCATTCATGCAGACAATTTTAGGAAGGGGACCTGGTACCTCTGGGAGAAATACTCACTAGGGTGAGTGGTGAGATAATTGGGTTTGGTTTGGTTCTATATTCTTCCCAACTCTACAAGATTTAAAATCTTCACCTGACATTGTCCTTTTCTCTCACTATTAACTAGAGTTTGATGATAGCTGCAGTGGAAAGAACTCTAGATTTTAAGTCAGAGTGCTTTAGTATGTTCAAAGAATTGCTAGGTCACTTATTATCTCTGTGATTCCAGGCAAGTCACTCTCTTCACCTTTAAAATGAGACTGTTGGAGTCAAGGACCTTCTAGAGGCCCTTCACCTCTAAATCTCTTTATTACTATGGATGTGAGTCTTTGTATTTTGTCTTTGAGTTTCTTCATAGCATAGTACCTAATGTCTTCCCTCAAAGTCCCTTCAAACACAGATGGCATAAGGGGAACCACTGAACTATTGGGTACCCTTTCACCATGTTCTTTTACTTCCACTAATCTCCTTTGGGAAAACCCACACACCACCAGTGTGAACCATCATGCCATCACAATCCTGGCATCTGGGGATCGTATGGTGATACCTCCCACTTCAATTTGTTTTAAAAGGTTCGTGGCATACAAGCTCCTCAGAAAATCATTTCTGGAAATCTTCCTTTATAAAAGCAGTTATGAGCTCAGATGATTGTTCAAGTCAACCTCAGGCAAATAAATAGTAAAAGTCATTGTTTGCCAATAAGGTTGTGGACAGAAGAGAGAACAATAACTTAAAGAATTTCTCAACAAGATTAAAAACTAAGAATAAAAAAGGTTAAGAAATCTTCTCAAATTGAAGAGAACCTAATTATTTTTCTTCCTTCTCTCCCTCCTCTTCCTCCGTCTTCTTCTCTTCCTCTTTCTCATTTTCATTCTCCTTACCTCCTCCTCCTCTTCTTCCTCTTTCTTCTTAATGAGAGAGGAGTCTAAGGAAGCAGGTTGTACTTTTCTATCTGACTTGGAACTGGGGGGCAAGATTTTAAAATTCAGGCTATCCTTTCATTAGAGACAGTTATAGGATTCTCAGTAGGCAGTTAAAGGAATAAGAAAGAGAGGTACAGGCAACTCAGTTTATTTTGAGGCTATACAGGCTACAGTTTGGGGGGAAACACAGGAATTGGACTTCGAGCTATGATTCAGAGTGATTTGATAAAGAAAATGTTAAGGATTAATCAAAATGGCACCAAATCATACCTTAAGCATTTATTCCTTTAAAAGTTGCTCTAAAAATATGGCTTTTGAATTGTGTGCTTAGTGTTTAAATTTAGTTGTGTAGACCTGTTTATTCCTAGCTGTTTTAACAGCTGTATAGTTGATAATTAAAGATTAGAAGCTTCTGAGTTATAACCAGAAGCTGAGTCAAAGCATATAGTTTGTAATTAGTCCCTGAAGCCCTTAAATATAGGATCAATTTTTTTTTGCTTTTTTTTTTTTGCTTTTTGCTGAGGCAATTGGGGTTAAGTGACTTGCCCAAGATCACACAGCTAGGAAATGCTAAGTGTCTGAGACCAGATTTGAACTCAGGTCTTCCTGACTTCAGGGCTGGTGTTCTATCCACTGCACCACCTAGCTGTCCCAGGATCAATTTTCAATGGTGAACAAAACTCTCAAAATTTAAGTTTAAAAATCTAGAGTAAATTAACCTCAACAAGTCTCACAACATCAGAAAAATGTTCTGACCAGACTCCATCTGTTGAAAGACAAAAAATAAATGCAGGGAGAGCTTTGGGATATCTTGCAATGAAAGCAATCTACCCTCCAACCCCAGTTTCACTTTCCAGCCTTATTTCATATCATTCTTCTTCATACATTCTGTTTTCTAGTCAAATTGAATTACTGTCTCTCCAACTTGACCAGTTATCTTCTCTCTCCATACATTTGCACAGACTATCCCCCCATTCCTAAAACTGACTCCCACTATACCTTCCTCTTTTGGAATCCTTGTCTTCCTCCTTCAAGACTTAGCTCAGACAACTCCTCCTCTTTGAAATCCCCCCCCCAAGTCTCCCTCCTCTATGAAAATGGTCTCTCCCTCCTCCAATTTCTCAAGAGCACTTTCTTTGGAGCTACATTCTACCTTATATTATACTTATCTGTATACTTCTCATGCACCCATCCCCAGGAAAATCTTTCATAAATTAGAGACGGGGTCATAGATCTGAAGCTGGTAAGACCCTCTGAGAAATATAAACTTCCACATAGTGGGGGCTGTGATATATTTTTTATCTTCGAATTCTTAAAATTCTTCATCTCCTTTGTATCATGATTCTCTTTGGTGAAGCCTATAGATGGCTTCTCAGGATGTTTGCTGCTTATATTCCCAGTTGAAGAAAATGCTAATTTTCAGTTAGCAGTTAGTGAGAAAAAAATGTCATTTATATTTTCTCATCCAAATCACACACACACACACACACACACACACACACACACACACACACACACACAATCACCAAAGAGTCTATGGATCCCAGGTTAATAACTTCTGCTCTGGAATCTGCTAAATGTTTGTTAAATAGTTTCTTCACCTATATGGTGGCTACATTCTAGCAACAATTAAGCAATAATTTTAAAAAGTTATCCTCCATCTGATACTAACCTGGCTTTAATTAGGAGAGGAACTAAATCTGCGATTTTATACACAGTGAATTTTCAGTTAAGGAATCTCCTACCAATGCAAACCAGAAACTTCTCTGTAACTTTTAGTCCTAAAAACATTGCCGGGGTCACCTAGCCAATATATATCAGAGATAGGATTTGAACTTATATCTTCTTAACTTCAAGACCAGCTCTATTAGCCACTATAAACAAGCTTTCTCTTAATATCTAACAACAATAACTAATATTTATATAGTACCTGATATACCAAGCACTGTGCTAAGCTCTTTACAATTATTATTTCATTTGCTCCTCACAACAACCCTGGGAGGTAAATGCTATTATTATACCCATTTTACAGAAGAGGAAATTGAGGTAAACAGATTAAATGACTTGGCCAGTCTGAGACACAGCTAAATAGTGCAAAACTGATAGAGTGACAAACTGGTTGCCTTATTTGTAAAATGAACTGAAGAAGGAAATGACAAACCACTCTAGTGTCTCTGCTAAGAAAACCCCAAATGAGGTCACAGAGAATCAAAGCTGAACAACACTATACACTCTGTGCTTCCTGATTCAAGGCAGCATTCTATCCACCGTACTCCCCTAGCCATTCTATAATTTCATTAAAATGAATGCATTTCAGGTGTTCAAAACTGTGTCACTAACCAGCTTGTATTACTTCAGTTTACCAAACTAAAATATGTGTTGCTTGAACCTGATACTATTTCCAGTCTTATGAGGAAAAAAACAAACATGTAATTTAGTATTTGGAGCCAAGAATGCTGACATTTCTTTTAATTCAAACACAGAACTCAGAAAGCATTCTCAAATTGAGCACTCAGAAGCTCCAGGGAGTCTCCCTTGGTGTTCTCTGCCAAGGAATATGCTCTCTGGAAGGAAAAAAGAAATAGAAGTCTTCTCATGGGAATCAATCTGCCTGAGACAACTGGGTGGCACAGTGGATAGAGCACTAAATGTAGAGGCAGGATAGAGCTATAGATAGAGATAAAGTATGAATCCAGTCTTAGACACTGTGACCTCAGATAAAATCACTTAATAACAGCCTCAGTTTCCCCATTTTAAAATAGTCCTTATCTTTCAGAGTTGTTTCAGGAATCAGAGATAATATTTATAAAAATGCTTTGCAAAGTACAATATAACTGTATAAATATGTATACACATTCAATTTGTCAAGTATTTTGACATCATTAGCATGTATTGGACTTCCTGCCATCTAGGGGAGGAGGTCGGGGGTAAGGGGGAAAATTTGTAACAGAAAACTTTCCAAGAGTCAATGTTGAAAAATTACCCATGCATATGTTTTGCAAATAAAAAGCTTTAATAAAAAATATGCTTTGCAAACTTTAAATCATTATATATAAATATAATTGAGAACTATTTTTATTCCTAAGGTGCCATCATTGAGGATAGAAACCCCTAGCTTTCCTCAGTCCTCATTTTCAAACTCTCTTTTCAATTCAGAGCTTTGATCACATGCTTTGCAATGATATCTTCCTTTCCATTTTTTCCACACTAATTGCTAACCAAAAATTAACATTTCCTTCAATTGGAAACATAAGCAACAAACATTCTGAGAAAGAATGTATAGACTTCAACAAAGAGAATCATGACTTCTGCAACAATGGTGTCCCTCCTAATTCTCTGACTGATTCATGGAATACTGGAGTGTTAGATTTGGAGTCACAGGTGGCTCTGTAGTTTGCTCCCTGAGAACATGGACGAATCAGAGCAATCTGGGCCTTGAGATCCTCATCTGGGAAATGAGATGTTCCAACTAGATGGCCTCCAGAGTGCCTTCCAGCTTTAAATAGATTCTTTCTGTTTCTTTTTTTTAAATGTATTTCTCTTTCTCTGCCCTTGTAATGACCTCAGTAACCTCCATTTCTTTTAAAAGAAAGAATTCCCAAGGAAGCTCAAAACCTTGAGTCACTCTGTCAGAGGAAGGCCAGCAGGAATGGCTCACAGTCCTTTTCCCACCTGCCAAAGAGTGGAAATATCAGTTATCAGCCAACTCCCCAGGTGTTCCTCCCAGCACGAGTCAGGACCAGTTCAGAATCTTGACCTAGATCTTAGTTCCAAGTTTCTCATTCCCTCACCCCAATGCCTGCTCCTGTTCGGCCCAGATAAGAATCTTCTAAAAAACCTACAAGACTCTACTGTCCCTTTCCATCTATAGCCCCAATGTCCTGTGCCCAATTCTACTGGGACCCAAGACCTGGATCTAGAAGACCTGACCTCTTTTTATGCTATGTCTCCTCAATAAAGCTTGTTTTCTTTGTTATATGTTTCATATCTCCTTGTACTATTGGTATCCTGAACCTTAAAAACCTGTATCAAGATACTCTTCTTACTTGGGGAGTACTTACCTCCTGACCTTCTCTCTTTTTACTTAACCTTTTGGTGAGCTTTGATTATAATGTGGTTTCTTTCTCCAAAATATGTATCAATAGCAAGGACCCCCCCCCTGGATTTCCAACTGCTTATGGGATACTTGGATATTCCATCCTTACTTTAAAATCAACATATTCAAAATGGAACTAATCATCATCCTCTACTAACCACATCCCCTTCCAAAATCTCCCATTTTTATTAATATTCAAATATCTGACTCCTCTCATTAACTCACAAGCTAGAAAATTTGGAGTCACTTTTTATTTCTTTAATTCTATAATCTAATCTATGTCCTAAATTTCATCAGCTTATCCTTAAAGAGAGTTAGATTAAGCAAGAACCCTTTATTACTACCCATTGCCAAAAAAAATCACTGAGTTTAGTTCCCAGTTTTGGTTTAGGAAGCTAAATGAGGAAATGAAATTTCAAAAGTCGGCAAAGAACCTTAGTTGTTTAGGACTCAGAGCGTATGAGGACGTAAGGGAGCAATGACTAAAATGGAAATCAGCTTTTCCAGAAAATCTAGAGGCCAAAAAAGAAAAGAAAACAACAGCAAGTGAATGAATGAATGTCAATAAACATTTATTAAGTACTTACTATGTGTCAGGCACTGCATTACACACTGAGGATGCAAAAAAAGGCATGAGTCCCTTCTCTCAGCTTAATGCACGATACTATAATTGTAACTATGTACAAACAAGTTATATGCTAAGTAAATAGGAGAAAATCAACAGAGGTAAGGCCCTATTAAGGCAGATCAGGAAAGATCTATTGCAGAAGGTGGGATTTTAACTGAGACTTAAAGGAAGCTGGGGAATCCAGAAAGCAGAGATAGCAAATTTCAGACATAGGGGACACTCAATGAAAACTCCCCGACAGAGTTCAGAAATGGAGAGTCTTGTAGAGGGAATAGAAAGGAAGCCGGTGTCACTGGATTGCAAAGTATGTACAGAAAGAGGTGTAAGGTGTACGATTAGAAAAATGGAGAGAGGGGTCAGCTTATAAAAGGCTGTAAAGAAAAGATTTTATATTTGATCCTGGAGATAACAGGGAGCCATTAGAATCTATTGAATAGGGAGAACAACAAGTTATAGACTTCAGGAATTTCACTATGAATGAATGAATGAATGAATAATTTTTAAAGCTTTAATTAAATTAAGCTTACTTTGTGCAATGTACTAAACTAAGCTCTGGAGATTCCAGGAGGAAAGCAAGATAGCCCCTACTGTCAAGGAGTTCATACTTTATTAGAAGGAAAAAATACACAAAGGAGGAAGCTTCTCATTGTCAAATTTTCCATGTGAGCATTTACATATTGAAAACCGACAAACACTACAAATCAGGATTGATTCAATGTTTTATTAATTGCTTAGACTTAAGAAAGTGATGAATATTTTAATAAGACAGATTAGGTTTCAAAGTACTTTTTTTTTTTTCAGAGAGCTGGTTGATAAATATTTACCAGCAGATTCCTAAGTGCAGCTCAGCAGTCCTTACAGTAAACAACAAGATAGATGGTAGTACATCTTTTGTGTCATTTCCATTGTTACTGTTATTGAAACATTTGATAGTGCCAAGGACTTTGGAAAAAGTGCCATCGAACAAACTGATACACTTCAACATTCTCATAACTCTGTGGTTTCATTGGCATGGGAATACATGACTGCACAGAGCCCGAAGTCTAATAGAAGGGGAAGGGAAAAGCCCAGTACTCAATGTCTACACACCATGGTGGGTGAGTCAGAGAATCATCTTCCCACAGCCTCCTTCCTCTACTTCCTTCTTCTTTCTGGCTTCCTCAATATTCCTTTTAAAAGCCCAACCTAAGATGGTATCTCTACAGACAGAGCTTTCCTGGTCCCAAAGTATGGGAGTTGAGACAGATCTCCAGATCAGCATTAATTTCTTCATCCTAAAAGTGTTCATTCATTTTCTTCCAATTGAGGCATCCCTATAAACCTTTCTGGAAATGTAAATAACAGGTATAGTATCAATATTGTTAAAATTCCTCCAAGCACAATTAATCTCTCCTCCCACCAAATCAATCATAATTGTCCCATTTCAAAGTTGGTTTTAGAAGTTATAAATTGTCCTTAACAATCCATTCTTGAGTTTCCTCCACAGGTCCTTTAACCCTGGTGTAATGAATCCAGATGGATTCATTCAATGGGCTTAAAACTAATGAAATCCACTTGTATGCCATATATAATAGTTAACATTTATACAGTACTTTAATATTTGCAAAGTGTTTTAAAATATTATCTTACTTGATCTTTACATCAACCCTGGGAGATAGATACTATTATTTTCCTCATTTTACAGACTCTAAGTGATTTGCCAAGGGTTATATGACTAGTAAGAGTCTAAAGTCATATTTGAACTCTGGTCTATCTTAACTCCAGGCCCAATATCTTATCCATTGAGCTACCCTGTCTGGGCAATTATGTTTTTAATTCCCTTTTAATTTTTCTATGATAGAGACTTAAGCAAAATTCCTGATTTTTTTGGTAGATTTCACTGAGATAAGTACCCTAAGATTTATGACTTGATACAAATCATAGTGTTCTCGATGAATAGAAGCATTAGGAGGACTTTGACAACAATAGCAATTCTCCTTATGTTTAGATTCTCTGCCAGAATTCTTCCTTTATAATTGAAAACATCTTAGCTTTTCTCAGTTCTCATCACTTCATGATCTTTCTGTAACATCTGACACTACTGGCCACCCCCTCTTCCTTAATACTCTTTGCTCCTTGAGTTTTTCTGACACTGCTCCTTCCTGGTTCTCCTACCTGTCTAATCAACCCTTTTCATTCTTTTCAGGATTATTATCCATGTCTTTCCCTTTATGTAAGGGTATACTCTAGGAATCTATCAACAATCCTTTACTCAATGAAATCTTTAAACTTTACTCTCTCTTTTGATCACTTTCCAAGAATTAAAACATAATCTCTATTCATGACTTATAAATCAATATGTCTAACCCTCCCTTCTTTCCTGAGCTCCAGTCCTTTTCCAAATGTTTGTCAGACATTTCCATTTGAGGGTTCAAGAAGAATCTCAAACTAAACACATCTAAAGCAGTACTTGTTTTCTTTGTCCCTAAACCTAACTTTTCTAATTTTGTCAAGAGCATTATCATCCTTCCAGTCACCCAACTTCCTACCCTAGATATTATGCTTGATTCTTCCCTCTCACTTACTCCTCATACCCAATCAGTTGACAAGTCTTGTTAAATCTGCCTCCAAAACATATCTCTCATCTGTTTCTTCCTCTCCATATACATGACCAATACTCATTCATATCTTCATCATATCCATATTACATAATAGGATCTTACTTGGTTTCCTTACCATTACCATGATCTTCCCCTTAACATATACATGCCAAAATAACATTGCCAAATGTAGGTTTTCTCAAGAAGTTCCAATGGTTTTTTATTGCTTCTGGGATAAAATACAAATTTACAAAATAACAAATTTCTCTGTTGACATTTAAAAGTCTTTCACAATCTAGCACAATCTGTCTCTTTAGCCAAACATATTCATCTTCTTTTATGATCCTTCCAAAGTGACCTACTTGCTCTTCTTTTACACAAAATTCTATCTCCCACTTCCATAATTTTCCACACTCTTTCCCCTTTGCCTAAAATATACTCTTTCTTCCCATTTACCTTTTCAAATCTCTAACTCTCTGGGAAATTCAGTTCAGGTGCTACCTCCTGTAAGAGATTTTTCTTGACTCTTACTCTTAATTCCCTGAAATTGATTTGTATTTCTTACATAGAATTTTTGCATTTTTATATTTGTATATATTTTTATTCTCTCAGCATAATCTCAGTTCTTTAAGGGCTGGAATGGTTTTGCATTTGTATCTCCAACATAGTTATTAGTAGATAGTAGATATTTAATAAATTCTTGTTAAAGTTTGGCTGTGGAGAAGAAATGAGAAAAAGTAATTATCTCGTTTCTTTGCATAGAGGACTGAGTGAAGACCAATGCATAGACTCTTAGCTCTTGTAAATGGACTGGTTAGTTTAACTCTTTTTTAAAAAATTCTTTGTTAAAGATAGATAGGATAAGGAGAAAAAAATCATTGTTAAGCAAAGGTGATATAAAAACAAAAAAACCAATAATTTTGGGGCAGCTAGGTTGCTCAGTGGTTAGAGCACCAGCCCTAAAGTCAAGAGGACCTGAGTTCAAATCTGGTCTCAGACACTTCCTAGCTGTGTGACCCTGGGCAAGTCACTTCACCCCAATTGCCTCAGCAAAAAGCAAAAAAAAAAAAAAACAATAATTTTAAAAATAAATACTTATTGAATCAAATATGTCAAACTATATCTTCCTCCACTATTAAAAAAGAAAAAAAGATTAGATAAAATGACTTGAAGACACCTTCTTGCTCTATCTATAATCCTGTGATTTCTCAAGACATAACACACCACAGGCAATGGGAACTGGATATATGGCAGGTTGGAAAAAGTTGTGGTTTGGTTGCTCACTGGTGAGTATCATTATTCTCTATGGGCTTGCATGTGAGTCTTATCTATTTTCAACAATTTATCAATAAAACTGCTCATGTTTGAATCTTGTGAGTCTGTGAGCTTGTAAGAGGAGTAGTTAATTACATTGAGAAGGGAAAAGGTAATTACAGAAACTGAAGTTCATCGATTAGATTAGAATCAGTTGAATTAGAGGCAACTAGCCAGAAAAGTGAGAAGTCCTCAAAGTGTTCAAAGCCCTTCATAACAAGAGGGAGTCCCAACATAATAGTTTCATCCTCAAAAACTATTTGGAACAACAGAAACAATAGTCAGGATTTTGCAAGTCATTTAATCTACATCGCATACATAAAAATAAAAGTTAACATTAAGGGAACACAAAACAAAAAAATATTTATGCTTTGTCAAACCATATGTGCCTCCCAATTGTTGACTCATAGAATGTTCACTATAGAAACATACCACGGGCTATACTTTCTTTTTTTGTTTTGGCTTTCATTTGGATACATATTAGATGCCTAAAGATTTGCTGAATCATTAAGAAAATCTTATTACACTGAAAAATTCCATTTATGGAAGGCATCTCCTACTATACTGAATGGCCAGTACCATCATTTTCATGGTAAGAGGATAATTCTCTATAATATATAATCCTGTTGAACAAAGGCTTTTCCTGGAACTTGCATATGTAACAATATCTGTTTCTAAATAAAATACCTGACTGTGTGCTGTTTGTACTCTGAGCAGAGGGAAGAGAGAGATATGAATTCTAATTCTTAAAAACTCTACCTATTTTGTGTGAAGCTTTAATTAACCCAGTCTTTTCCCCAAACATATCAGTTATCTCTCTTTTCCTTCCTGTACTCAATCAACTACATCTAATTTTTTCATGGAGGAAAAACATAGCTCTCAAAACAATCCAAAGTTTGAAAGGGATGAAAAAAGATGCAGAGTACTTTTAATATTCCTTAATTGAGCTCAGAGCACTTCTTACTTGAGCATCAACTGTTTTACTTCCTGTTGATTGGAAGGAAAGATCCAAATGAGTCTTACCCAAAAGAAAACTACTTAAAACCATTTAAAACCATTAGGGCCATTAACTCTGACTTGAACTAAAGCACACTACACAAACCTCTGCCTGTGGGGAACTAGTTCTGGTGTCTCCAAAGTCTGAATGTTGTACAAATATTCTCTAATAGGTCTAATTGTTGCTTCTGTCACATGCATCATCTATTAAAATGCATTGACACTATTTCATTTTGAATGGTCTTAAATGGTTTGGTGTGGAACTAAGCTAGTCATTTGTAAGTCATTTCCATATGAGGGCTATTGCATAACCATTACAGATTAAAATTGCAACAAAACAATTAGAATGCCCTATGGAATTTCTTACATTGATCTGAAGATTGACCATTAAGCATCCCTGAAATACATAGATTCCTTTCTCCTGTAGTGATGAAAGATTAGCTCCAGAGCCCTTCATTGCCAGTGGATTGCTTACACAGCTCCCTGACTTGTATTCCCCCCCACGGGAATTGGAGGACTCCAGAAGTTTGGGGGACCAAAAAATAGCTCTATTTCTGGACAAGTAGGAGGACTCAAATAATCTATAGCTGCCTAGGGAGTTCATTTCCTGCTGAGGTCAGGTTTTCGGAAAGTCCATTGGGATATTCTCTTGGGAATCTCCTCTCAATTAGCCAAGTCCTTCTGGCCTGAGGAGCTTCCCTACAATTATAAACACCTGACATAAATTCATTGTCACCATTCATTGATCATGAACATCTACATTTAGTTTACATTACAGCAATTTAACTTAGTAATTTAACTTACATTCCAATAATTGCAATGTTGAAAAAAGAAAGGACAACCCAAAAAAGAAATGAAAATTGAAAACTGTGTCAATCACTCTTGAAACAAGTAGTACCAGAATATGTGTCTTTCCCTTCTTTGCAGAGGAGGAAGATTATGGATATGGAACACTGCATATACAATAAACAGTTTTTTTATTTGTTTTGCTGAACTATTTTTTCCTATTTTGATTCTTTACTATAAGGGATTATTCTAAATAGGGAAGGGGTGGAAAACAGCTCAGCTTTTGGCCCATTTAAAAATTTTCACCAACATTATCACCCCCATGGGGGGAGGAGTAAAACTCTTATAGGAAATATTCAGTCAAGCAAATTTCTATATTGACCAAATTTTTAAAAAAATAGAGATCAGAGAAGTTCTAGCCCTAAGCTAGAGAGGGATCTTTCAGACAAAAAAAAGAAAGAAAAAAAAAGAATTTTGAGGGCTGCAGTGAGATGGGAATGGTTGTGCTCTATTTTTGTTACCCGAGGCAAAAAAAAAAAATATTTGTAAAGAAGAGAGAGCCTTCCAGACAAGGCTTGGAAAAAAGCAGACTCCTCTTCATATTAAGAAGTGAAAAAGAAAAAGAAAAAAATAAGAACAGTTCCCTGTTGCCCATCCTCAGAGAAGTTTATTATTCATTTTGTTTAGTCTCCTAGTTTAAATCTTGAGTCTGTTTATACTTCTTCCTTTTTCTAAGAAAGTTACTGCAAGGAAAGTCTACAGGCTTTAAATTTAAAAATACTTGGTGGGGCCCACTTGCCTCCTTTTGATAAAAATCAGCAACCTAGAGCTAACAGCTGGGAGCAGAGAAGCATTCTGTCACCATGTGCCCTTTGGAACCATGACTGGTCTCTACCAGCAATGAGCTCAGAGCATGAAATAAAGATGACAGAAATTAGGTGACAGGTGAGATGAATGGCCAGCAGACCTGACAGGAGCAAATAAAACAAAGTTGCTGGTGGCCCTACTACCAGTCAGACTACAAACATTTATCAATCACCAAGCATTTATTTCTTCAGCACTTATTATATACCAGACACGGTGCTAAGTACTAGGGATACACAAAGAGGCAAAGAACAGTGCTTGAACTCTCACAGTCTAATTGGAGGAGACAGCATACAATCAAATATACAAAGCAAGTTATATACAAGATAAATAGGAAATAATTAACAGAGAAAAGATATTGGAATTAAGAAGCTAAGGACTGAGAATACAGGGACAAAAGTGGAATATTGTTTGCCCTCAAAGAGCTTCCATTCTAATGAGGGGGAGAGAGAGAATGACAGAGACAGAGAAACAGAGAGAAACAGACAGAGAGACAGAGACAAAGAGACATAGACAAAGAAACAGAGAGAGAGAGTGACAGAGACAGAGAAACAGAGAGAAACAGACAGAGACAGAGACATAGACAAAGATACAGAGAGAGACAGAGTGACAGAGAAAGAGAAACAGAGAAACAGAGAGGCAGAGACATAGACAAAAAAAACCAGATACAGAGAGAGACATAGAAACAGAGGCAGAGAGATAAAGACAGAGAAACAGAGAGAGGCAGAGATGATGGAGAGAGACAGACAGAGAGGAAGAGAGGGGAGGAAAGGAGGGAGAAAAAAAGAGAGGTGAATGTAGATATTCACATATCTACTACCAGTAGTGGGAGTTCAAATATGTATACACAAAAATATGTGTGAGTAGATGCATATATGTATATACCCAAAAAACCCATGCAAAGTAAATACAATTTAACCAAGGTGGGCAGGAAAGGCCTTCTGCAAAATATGTCCCTTGAGATGGTTCAATATTAGGAAAACTATTAACATAATTGACTATATTAATAACCAAATTAACAAAAAACATATGATAATCTCAATAGATGCAGAAAAAGCATTTGATAAAATCCAACATCCATTCCTATTAAAAACATTAGAGAGTATAGGAATTAATGGACTTTTCCTTAAAATAGTCAGGAGCATCTATTTAAAACCATCAGCTCGCATCATATGTAATGGTGATAAACTGGAACCATTCCCAATAAGATCAGGGGTGAAACAAGGTTGCCCACTATCATCATTATTATTCAATATTGTATTAGAAATGCTAGCCTTGTCAATAAGACAAGAAAAAGAGATTAAAGGAATTAGAGTAGGTCATGAGGAAACCAAATTATCACTCTTTGCAGATGATATGATGGTCTACTTAGAGAACCCTAGAGAATCAACTAAAAAACTATTAGAATTAATCCACAACTTTAGCAAAGTTGCAGGATACAGAATAAATCCACATAAATCATCAGCATTTTTATACATCACCAACAATATTCAACAGCAAGAGATACAAAGAGAAATTCCATTCAAAATAACTATCGATAGGATAAAATATTTGGGAATATATCTGCCAAGGGAAAGTCAGGATCTATATGAGCAAAACTACAAAACACTCTCCACACAAATAAAGTCAGATCTAAACAATTGGAAAAACATCAAGTGCTCTTGGATAGGTCGAGCGAATATAATAAAGATGGCAATACTACCTAAACTAATCTATTTATTTAGTGCTATACCAATCAAACTCCCAAGAAATTATTTAACTGACTTAGAAAAAATAACAACAAAATTCATCTGGAAAAACAAAAGGTCAAGAATTTCAAGGGAATTAATGAAAAAAAATGCAACTGAGGGTGGCCTAGCTGCACCAGATCTAAAACTATATTATAAAGCAGTGGTCACCAAAACCATTTGGTATTGGATAAGAAATAGAGTAGTGGATCAGTGGAATAGGTTAGGTTCACAGGACAAAATACTCAATGACAATTGTAATCTAGTGTTTGATAAACCCAAAGACCCCAGTTTTTGGAATAAAAACTCATTATTTGACAAAAACTGCTGGGATAATTGAAAACTAGTATGGAAGAAACTAGGGCTTGACCCACACCTAACATCACATACCAAGATAAGGTCAAAATGGATTCATAATCTAGGCATAAAGAATGATATTATAAATAAATTAGAACAATGTAGGATGGTTTACCTCTCAGACCTGTGGAGGGGGAAGGAATTTGTGACCAAAGAAGAACTAGAGGTCATCATTAATCACAAAATAGATAAGTTTGACTATATCAAGTTAAAAAGGTTTTGTACAAACAAAATGAATGCAGACAAGATTAGAAGGGTAGCAGTAAGCTGGGAAAATATTTTTACAACCAAAGGTTCTGATAAAGGCCTCATTTCTAAAATATATAGAGAATTGACTCAAATATATAAGAATTCAAGCCATTCTCCAATGGATAAATGGTCAAAAGATATGAATAGACAATTTTCAGACGAAGAAATTGAAACTATTTCCGGTCACATGAAAAGGTGCTCCAAGTCACTATTGATCAGAGAAATGCAAATTAAGACAACTCTTAGATACCACTACACACCTGTCAGATTGGCTAAAATGACAGGAAATGATAATGATAACTGTTGGAGGGGATGTGGGAAAACTGGGACACTGATACATTGTTGGTGGAACTGTGAACGGATCCAACCATTCTGGAGAGCAATTTGGAGCTATGCTCAAAAAGTTATCAAACTGTGCATACCCTTTGACCCGGCAGTGTTTCTACTGGGCCTATATCCCAAAGAGATTTTAAAGGAAGGAAAGGGACCCACATGTGCAAAAATGTTTGTGGCAGCCCTTTTTGTAGTGGCAAGAAACTGGAAATTGAAAAGATGCCCATCAATTGGAGAATGGCTGAATAAATTATGGTATATGAATGTTATGGAATATTATTGTTCTGTAAGAAATGACCAACAGGAGGATTTCAGAGAGGATTGGAGAGACTTACATGAACTGATGCTGAGTGAAATCAGCAGAACCAGGAGAACATTATACACAGCAACAAGACTATATGATGATCAATTTTAATGGACATGGTTCTCTTCAACAATGATGTGACTCAAACCAGTTGTTCTGCGATGAAGATAGTCATATACATCCAGAGAGAGGCCTGTGGGAACTGAGAGTGAACCACCACACAGCATTTTAACGCTTTCTGTGAATATTTCCATGCATTTTGTTTTCCTTCTTAGGTTGTTTTTTCCTTCTTCTCTTTCTAGATCTGATGTTTCTTGTGCAGTAAGATAACTGTATAGATATGTATACATGTATTGTATTTGTCATATAATTTATCCTATTTAGCATGTATTAGATTACCTGTCCCCCCCCCCCCCCCCCCCCCGTTCTGGAGGGGAAAAGCTTGGGAAAAAAAAGTTTATGCAAAGGTCAATGTTGAAAGGTCACTCATATGTTTTGTAAATAAAAAGCTTTATATAAAAAAAATAAAATACAAAAAAATACAAAATATGTCCCTTGAGCAGAGATTTGATGGACACCAAAGGTTCTAAA
This sequence comes from Myrmecobius fasciatus, assembly GCA_023553655.1. Classification (NCBI taxonomy): domain Eukaryota; kingdom Metazoa; phylum Chordata; class Mammalia; order Dasyuromorphia; family Myrmecobiidae; genus Myrmecobius; species Myrmecobius fasciatus. Next base: position 78,391 of record JAJPUD010007756.1, on the reverse strand, counting down.
AGGCAGAAATGGAGATAGTATTCCAGGCAAGGAAGCAGGAGCTAGAGCTCAGGGATAACTTAGAGGAAGAAGGCATGATCTACACCCTCCTTGTGTACATGTTCCCTACATATCTGCTTTGTTAAGTATGTACTCCCTACATATGTTCACTCTTCCCACTGGTGCAATATACTTGTGGGAGAGTATGCCCTTCTTTTCTTACTACACTATTTTTTTTTAAATCCACAGTATTCAAAACGTCTCCATTTGCCATAACCAATGTTTCCATGTATGGATGTTTCCATGTGGTGTTGACTAGTAGAGAATTTGTGTTTTCTTAATGTTAATTGTTAGGGACGAATTAGTACAAGCATCAGAAAACGTATCCATACTTGGTTGCATCTCAACTTTGGAGGCTACACTGAGTGAGAAAAAAAATCAGGTACCAACTCTTCCTCTACTTTAGACTTGGCTTATAGCTTTTTTAAATTAAATAATTCACCAGTGCAGTAACTGACCTTGATGCATCTGAAAACTAAAAATGTCATACACAAAACCTTGGGAGCAAGCACACCCCACTGCTCCGTTCCATTGTTGATTGGGAAAGCCTGAGAGTATCATCCATTATCCAGGCAAGCGTGTCATGATTGACATACAATATTGATGAACTCTGGGAAGCCACATTTTTTACATCATTTTTCACAAGCCCTCGTGACTGATAGTATCAAAGGTCCTGGTCAGATTGATGAATATTATATGCGAACTTCTGTTCTGCTCTGGGAATTTCTCCTGAAGTTGCTGTGCAGCAAACACCACAACCACCACCATTCTTCGGCCCTTTCTGAAGTCACACTGGCTCTCAGGTAGATGATCATCTTCCAGGTGAAGGATCATCCTATTTATGGACTCTGCAAGAATCTTGCCAGCAGTGACTAAGAGTGAAACATCCCCCTTCCCTCCATTATGACTGTCACAGGAAAAACAATTCCTTTTACCTTTATAGAGACACACTTTGACTTGTCTTCAACGTAGTGATATCATTTTGATACTCTCTGAGAATGAAGGATAACAACCAGTTTTATTAAATGCTTTTGCTTTAAACTAATCGTATCCTCTGGCTAGCTTGTAAAGGTAAATACATTGGTGGGGACTAGTGAGCTATGCCCTTGATTGGATATGGTTGCACAGAGAATCTTGAATATATATGGTTGGTGTCTCACTGAGACCATCTTTTGAACTGGTAGGTGTCTCAAGGTATTATGTAAGTACAATATTTGCTATACAAATTGCTTTGTTTAAATTATATTTGGCCATAATATAAGCACAAGTAGCTTCAGGTGGGACTATAATCAGAACCATTCAGAGTGATAAAAATGCTTTCCAATTTGACATCAGTTACCATCACTGCCTCTATATCCACTATTGCCTCTATTAATACCAATACTGACACACAGAGACAAAAACAACACATTTCCTTAAGGTGTGTACCTGTGGAAGTTTAAAAAAATCCAACATTTATCAAATGTTCAATCATCAAGCATGTTATTTTAATTATGAAACCAAAAGAAAAACTTAATTAATTTCATTTTTAAATTAATAGTTATATTTTTAAAAACATATCAAAATGACATAAAATACCCATATTTGAGACAACTCCGCCTATGCTGATGTTAGTACTACTCTAAAACTGCTGCTACCATTATCACTACAGTCACTTTGATGCCTAAAACTGATGATGATGATGATGATGATGATGATGATGATGATGATGATGATGATG
>JAJPUD010007756.1:0-76622 GCA_023553655.1 Myrmecobius fasciatus | reverse complement strand
TGATGATGATGATGATGATGATGATGATGATGATGATGATGATGATGTAGCAGCTCTAGGCTTTCCTGATACACTGGCTCTGGACGCCTAGCTATTCTCACTGATTCACTGTGGGTTTTGAGCAACCAAGAATGTAAGTTATGTCTTAAAGATTCTATTCACAAACCATGAATCAAATTACAAAATATCTAATTAAGACAGAATAGCAAAGGAAAACATATTGGAAAATAACAGGACAACAGAAGGAAATAACCACCTCTCTGAAGCAACTCATTACCAGTAACCACAATGGATTCCAGCATCAGCACAGAGATTTCTATATTCCCTTGTGACTAGATTCACTCCAGCTCTGGGCTGTCAACCTTCTTTAAGTAAAGTTGATCCCCTAAATTCCTATACTTTGTAGTCTCTGAAGCTCTACATGCCAATCATAGGTTGTAGAACTAGTAATCACTTGTTCAATAGACTGTGTCCCACAACATCAGGTTTCTCTGGTTTAACTTTCCATTAAAAGCAACTTAAGACATTCAAGGACTCAGAAAGTTGAGCTTAATCACCTCTCCACTTCAGATTACTTCAATTACCCCCTCCCAATATCCGTACCTCCTCACCTTCTGCCACAATCCCAGTCTTCTTATACAAGTAATAAAACTTTCTAATCTCTTAGGGATTTTCCTATTAATTCCCCTATCATTAGAGGCACTTGAAACCATTCTGGAGAGCTACATTATGGAAAAAATGTCTTTTGTGCCCTATAACAATATTTAAAAGCTATTACCAAAAAGAAAAGTTTATCTCTATTTTAAAAAGATTTTTCCCCTGTCTTTAAAGGTTAGTGTGGGTTCAACACAGAGTATCATTTTCCCCACTTGTTCTTACAACTTTGAAAATAATGTAAAGTTTAGGAGGTAGAAGGTTGAATTAAAATCTAGCACATAGGAATGTGCTTTTGCATATTTGACTTTTAAATTATGTAGGTTCTAAGCTTTTATTCTTAGGAATCTAGTCACTTCAATACTTACTAAAAAAAATCATAATTTCATCACTGTAGGTACTCTTTCCACTGATGTAAATCCCTAGGTCTCTTTTTAAAAAATGCCTGTTTTATGGGTTGCTGTGACCAAAAAGCTCATCAACTGGTGCCAACTGTAAGGGAATCATCAATAATTTGATCCTCTGATGATTGTGACACAGCCTTGGTCCCCAAAATAAAGGAATGATGGGTTTCTTAACTAAAGATTCTGTATACCCAAAGAGAGCTGGTAAGGAGTCTTACAGATCTATTCAGGAGGATTTTAAAGTTAAAAGAAAAGAGGAAAGAAAAAACTGCTTGTGGCATCCCTCCATCCATCAAATTGTAGCCCCATTTCCCCATATGCCAAAATAGAGAGCATGAAGAGTAGCTTCAACAGTGGAATGATATCAATATATATTTCTAATAATTCAGAGGAAACAAAATGCAAGACAGCAAATACCAGCAAAAGCCCCCTGAGAGATCCATACACAAATACAGAACATATGGCTAAGGAAAAAGGAAAAAAAATAGAGATCTCAATGCAAGAAAATATATTTGACCTCATTGGTACTATTAAGACTTGGCAGGCAAGAACCCATAGCAAGAATATGGCCTTGGAAGAACATACTTTATTTAAAAAGAATGGAATAGTTGGAGTGGGAGGTGCAGAGAGCAGAGAAGCATTACACACTAAAAAATATTCTCACATAAGGAAAATCCAGGAATTAGAGTGAAACAGGCTGATCAACAAAACTATATGGGAAAAGAAGGAAATCAAAGTTATTTTATCTTGGGAATATACTACAGACTACCTGGAGAGAAGAAGTCTATAAAATGGGAAATCAGGAAATAGAAGCATTACATGATAGTGATGATAAGCAAAGCTCTAATTAGCCAAACATCTCCTTTAGCTCTCTATATTATTATTATTATTATTATTATTGCTGAGAAAATTGGGATTAAGTGACTGCCCAGGGTCACACAGTTAGGAAGTGTTAAGTGTCTGAGACAAGATTTGAACTCAGGTCTTCCTGACTTCAGAGCTGGTGCTCTATTCACTGTACCACCTAGCTGCCCCTAGCTCTTTATATTATAATTTGATCTTTCATATGGAAGAAGTGATGATGGGAGTTGCTGTTCTGGATGGACTTGATTTTGATCAACAAGGAAAAATTGGTTACTAAAGTAGAAAAAAAGGAATCTTTGGGAGGAGCAGCCATCCCTCTTACAATCCATGCTGGAAGAGAGGAAAGTCAAACATAGTGTTACTTGCACCTTAGATTTGGGGAGGGCATATTTCAAAAGATTCAGGGGAAAAGATAATTTAGATATCATGTCCTAAAAATGTATATGAGGAATGGGAAGCTTTGCAAAAATGAAATTCTAACTACAAAGAGAAATAAATCAAATGAGGTACAAAAGAAGTTACAATGAGGAAAAAAGAAAGCTCAAGAAAGCACAGGACTGCTGTAGCTGAGGCTGTGTAGGATGATAAAGAATAACAAAGAAAAGGCAAAACTACACAATTATTATTTTTCTGTTTTTCTCTGCTAAGAATTAGTTGTAGACTAGAAAGGACAGAACAAAAATGACTAATTGGGAGTTTAAACCCAAGATAAGTAAGGAGATAATTAGAAAGAACCCAGTGGCACTTGATGAAATCAGGGCAGTTGGCTCAGAAAAACAATATCCTTGGATTGTAAAAGAACCAGAGAATGTGATTTCTGAGCCACTTTCATTGATCTTTGAATGATAACAGTTAGAAGAAGTTCTGTAGGACTATAGAACAAATGTTGCTTTGATTTTCAAAAGAAAAAGAATGGAATTTAAATAAATGCAGGCATGAATTGAATAAAAAATATTTATTAAATAGGAAAGAAGGGAACAAGCAATTATTAAGCGCCTACTATATGCTAAGTGCTTTGCAAATACTATCTAAGTGCATAATATAGTCTACTACTTATATGCCTATGATCTTGACTTTGATTTCTGGCAAAATTTTAGAATATATTATAGATGGTTATTATTATTGGAATAGAGAGAAATAATCATTGAATATCTAGAAAAGGAAATAGGGTTTACAAAGATATATATCTTGATCTAGAACATGGTCTGACAGACTAACATCATTTCATTTTTTGATAAGATTACCAGAATAGTATATCAGAATTATATTATGATATCATTTTCTACATCTACATGTAGATTGTTAGAAAAATAATAAAACCTCATAATCTTTTTGAAGACAAGATAAAAAAATGTACCCTAGGTGATAGTATAATTAAGTGGACTTCTAATTGATTTAATGATTGAACTCAAAGAATGACATCATTAAATGTCACTGTGGTTTATGTTCTTTGGTGGAGTTGATATGTGCCTGGCCTTATGCTGTCTAATAAGTGTAATAGCATTACTAATTACATGGACTACTTATATATGGTCACCTAATTATTCTTTGAGTAGTTTGTTCACTTTAGACCCTCCTCAGGTACCATCTTACTCTATCTCCTTCCCTTCCTTTCCACTTGCCAAAAATTAGATTCTCCATATGTCATTTGTCCCAGTCCCATCCTGAACCTCAAATATGGATTGCCCAAGGATATCTCAGCAGAGATAAATAGTACATTCCATCTAGAAGCAAATTTATTAGCATCCACACTCAGCCAACTCCTATTTGGAAGAAGAAAGGACATGATACATGTTGCTTCTCTTTCAAAGATAGAACTCAAATCTTATTAATTAGCAAAAGCAAAATTTATTGATTTATGTATCCATACTGGTGACTGAAACAACAAAGAATGAGCCCATTTCTGCTGAAGATTTCTATTAAATGATCAGGGTTGTATGGAGTCAGCATGATGCATAGCTCAAAATCAGAGCCTTTTGGGGACTAATCAAATATTGCTGCTATTGCTGTCCCCAGGGACCTGTTTTCCTACAATGAGACTAATGGGCAAAAAGGAGATGCCAGACTGGTTGGCATCAGGGCAGTGTCCTGCCTGATACTGAGCATATTTAATGTCAGTGAAGTTGGCAGTATACCTTCAGCTAAATATCTACAGTTTTCCAGATGGAAGGAAACTTAAGCTTTGGTTCAACAATCCTGAATATTGAATCTGCCACTTTCAGAACTGGTGGAAATGGATCTTGGCAAGAGATCCTTCAATAGGTGTCTCTAGAATCATAAGTTCCTCTCATTAAGTCATTTCTAGCATCTTGTAACTTGAATCTGAGCACTGATTAGCTGATCCATCTTGCTAATAAAAGCATTTTTTAAACAATAAAACTAGGACATTTTTAAGCAATGTGCTTATCAAATTTTCATATAATAGAGCCAGGAGGAATCAGATCCAGTGGCATGTTAAGGCAGAGGATGTTTTTGTTTTTTGCCTTTGGGTCTTCCCTGCCTAATACAATACCTGGCATTTAACAGATGCCTAATAAATGCTCACTGAGTCAACATGAATTAAAATCATATTGGATACAAAAAGGATTTCTATAAAATTGAACTTCGGGACCAGACCTGAAATATGAAATTTAATAGAAAATGTAAGAAGGCCTGATCTTTGATGTTGGGACACAATGAGGCACTCAAAAGTCATTGAACATTTAATCCAAGGATGTTTCCTTTACTCTGACAGAAAGGATAGGCAACAAGGATGCAGCAGCACTTTGCTTCTCTGGAAGTAGCCTCCCTCATCTCCATATGGACATGCATCTGTCTGCTCAGCAGAGCAGGGCAAATTTGCTTGAAGAGGTTTCAGAAGTCCGCCAAGTCCTGGACGCCCAGACTCTGCATAGCTAGAACATTTTTTTGCCCATAGCTGACCAGAAAATGTTAGGGAAGCTGGGGGTCTATTAATTCCCAGAAGAAGTTTCATCACAGATGTACTTCATGAAGCAAGTTGAGGAAGTAGGGTAGAAGTAGGAAGGAAATTTCATCAAGGAAGCTGAAATCCAGATGCAATAGCTTTGGCCTTTTTTAAGTAAAATCTCTCTATGTTGTGAGTAGGATATCAGAGAAATATTTGTCTTAGCACTCTGATTAATAGAAAATCTTAAATTTGCATTTAAAAAATCAACTTTATAAGCACAAGATAGACAAGGTGTGGTCTGCTCATTTGAAAAATATGGAGGAAAAAGGAAGAATGGATAGCAAACACTGTGATATAGAAACCAAAAAAGTTCATGTGATTTTAGGTTACATTAAGACAGGTAAGTTTCCTTGATCAAGGAAAATGATGGTTTCACTGTGGTATACCCTAATCAGACTATCTCTAGAATAATGTGTTCAGTTCCCAGACATCACATTTTAAGTAAGAAGCTAGCTAACATCTAGACTAGGGTGACCGGGTCAGTGAAGGGTCTTGAGATCATCACAAATGAGAATTAATTGCATCAAGTACAGATGTTTAGCCTTGAGAAAAGAAAGTTTAAATTATAGGTATGTTAGAGAGTTGAGGAAGAGAGAATTATAGCTGTTTTCAAGTGTTTATCTTACTTGATCTTAGAATATAGAAATTTTGTGAATTTTGGTGGGTGAAATTTACAGAGAGTTAGATTTGGATCTGCAATATAAGAGAAGATTTCTAAAATGTAGAGTTATCAAAAGTGAAATTGGCCAGCTCAGAAGCTAAGAGTTCACATTAAAGGTCTTCATGTAGAAGCCAGATGGTCCCTTGTTCAGTTTCTTGTAGAGGAGACTCAGAGATATGCCAGATAAGTGGTCCCTTTTTAACACAAAGATTCATGATTCCATAATTCTCTCCTTTCAAGATTGATTTCAACCATCAGTGTACCCTCAAAAATTGGATGTCATCATCAGGCTGTGGTGACACTTCAGGGCAGAACTTTAGTATAGATTTTAAGAGGGATGCAAGTATTAAACTGAAACCTGTTCTTAATCAAAAGATTAGTTTCAGAATCTAATTGCATTAAAGTAATTTAGGAACACTTTCAGATTCTTATGCTATTTTAAAAAAGAATTTAAAATCTAATCTCTTCAGTGGAACTCTTTAGATTGTCATAAAATCTCTAAATAAAAAGTCAAGACATGTAGATAAAAAGATAAAATTTAGTCTTCCAACAGCTTACTCAGGTATATCTAATCATTGGTGTTTTCCTGACATAAGCTAAGCAGATGTTTTATCCCCAAAAGACTGATAATAGAATCAAACTGTTGCATGTTTGGGGGGGGTTGTGACTCAAAGAAGCAAGAACAGTGGTGTTGCTAAATGAATTTGGTGATCATAATTCAAATTTGGGCATTGTTATGAAAGAAAAATTTTTTATAAATTTGTGAAATGTTTGTGGCTGAAAAAGAATGGACAAATATAAAGAGATAAAGAGTAATGGAAGCAGATGATGGGAGCTTGGGAAAAAATATGCAAAGGCAAAGGAAAACTTGCCTCGAAAAGTATAAAACCTTTTTTTGGTTTCCTAGCAACATAATTTCTTTAGATTTCTCAGTTATTTGTAATTGTCGCATTTACTATTTAAATCAGGGCAAGAAAAGGGTTTTTAAAAGGATGACATTAGAATCAATTTAGTAGCAATTCTCAATCATCTACCTCTGTGTTATCCACAACAAATAATTTCATTTAGAAATCTTACTTTCAATTTTTTGTTAGAATACATCATTAACTCTACTTTTTACTTAAATCCTTTGTTGATGAAACCACTTTCTCTTTTCCTTCCCTGGCATGAAGTGTACAGGCCATTAGGAATCAAAAGGGAAAACCCTTTAAACCAAATTATACAATCAAAAATTTAGAGCCAAAAGACACCTTCCTAGTCATCTAATTCAACCTCTTAATTTTACATATGAGAAACTGAGACCCAGAAAGGATAACTTCCCCAGGTCATACAGCAGAGCCAACCTTTGAAATAAGGTTCTTCAAGTTCAGTGTTCTTTTTATAGACCATGATGCTGGTTATCATCAGCAAAAAAAAAAAAAAAAAAAAGAATTGAACAGGGGAAGAAGTAGGCCCCAGGAGAAATATGCAGCTGATAAAAAAAAAGAAGCTAAACATTACCGAACAGACATGAGACAAATACTCCTAATCATTCATTAGATTCAAGAACAGACCCTGATCATACATTACCATGTAGCTTCTCCATCCTTTGAGCCCTCTCTGCCTCCAAAGCAAATGTTTGAGAGTAGTACCTGTGGATCCCTCTTACATGAGATCCCTGAGTGCTGCCTCTGGTTTAAGGTACATTGTAAGCAAGAGCTAGAATCCCTGAAAGCATAGCTCAAGAGTCATTTGATTAAAATAATCAGAAAGAATACATTAGATCCAAAAAACATTTAATGGTACTGAAAATTAAGTAACCTTAACAGATTTCCCTTTCTCCATTTTCATATAAGCCAAGTACATATATGCAGAGAATACATAAGCTAGCATGGAAAAGAACCTTGGATTTGGAGTCAAAGGACCCGATTTCAAATCCTTCCTCTGTCTCACTCCCTCTGAGCAAGTTAGTTTCTCTGTGCCTCTGACTCCAAGATGTTGTCTAAGGTCCCTTTCATCTCTCCATCTATGATTCTGTTTGTGGCCATACAACATATAAAGGGGCATCCATGAGATTTCTTGGCACATTTGATGGAAAGGTATGCACAAAGGGTCTGTTTGTGGCCACAGAACATTGAGTGTTCTGATCCTATTGCATGGAAGGTACACACGAAGAAGTCCTGTGTGATCAGGCTATAGCCAGGGTAACTCACATTTCCGACTGTAGAGTCCCTAATGTTCTCTGGTCATTTCTTCATGCTGCTATTTTTTGGACACTGCATCAGCTCCAGTGAGTGTTTCTGCTATTCTTTAGATGCATTATTCACTCTGCTAACATCTGCTGTTGTTTAGCCGCTTCAGAATATCCAATATTCTATGCTATGCTGTTAGTGTATAGTACAGTGATATGCTAGAGTTGGCTCATACAGACTTTCCCAAGAAAATCAGCAAACACTACAAATCAGAGTTTGATGTATTATTTCTAAACTCATGAACGTAAAGGAGAAAAATTTAATAATGTCAATTAAATTTAAAAGTGTGTTGTGTGTACATGGTGTATTTTTTTCTTCCAGAGAGCTAGTTGTTAAATATTTATTTGCATATACCTGGTACAGTGATTATTAAACTTTTGTCCTAAGAGGGAAAACTAATGTTTCTCTTACATAATATAGCCTTAAACTCTGACTAGGATTAAGTTTGTCTTTTTGAATACTTTTCTGCTGCAGATCACAATTTCTGATCCCAAACAACTATATAACTTGGGGCTAGAAAATATATTTGCCTTCTTGAGGCTTAGTCTATGTCTTCTCAAGTCATCTTGGGTACAACACCCAATAATAAGTTCTCCTGGAAAGGGCTTATCTTTCACCAAAGTTATAAAAGGAATAAGTTCTTTCTATTTGCAAAACTATTGGGAGTGGGGTGGATGAAGAATCATCTAGAAGAATTTCAAGAGTTCCAAGAGTGTATATAAAGCAGAGTTCCAAGAGAACAACAAAACTAACAAAGAATTTTGTGGGGTGAGAGTAGCCAGACTCACCCCAGTCTTCTTTAATTCTGCTTACTGGCTGCAAAAAAAGCTAGAGGCAAGAGCAAAAGGATTAGGTGAAACCAATAGGACAACTGAACACTCCTCTGCCTTAGAGCCTTCTTTATACATTTCTATCTTTATTATTTCCAACTATAGACTTCTTGATCTTTGATAAGTATTTTTGATGAGAAAAAGCCTCAATGGCAACCCTATATGAGCATATCATATCAATAATTTCTCTAGAGCAAGAATTTTTTACCTTTTTATTGTCATAGACTGCTTTGACAGTGTGGTGAGGACTGTGGATCCCTTCCTTGAATACTATTTTTAAATTTACAAAATAAAATCACAAGATTACAGAAGAAATCAATTTTATTGAAATACAGCTATCAGAATAATTTTTTAAGTTCACAGTCCCCACAGACTTTAATGTGTTCAGACAGGCTAAGAAGCCCTACTGAAGAGTGATCCCTTCACCAATAGTTTTCAAAGACAAAAGGACTTATTCCTCTTTAAAGATAAGCTCTAGCCAAGAGAATCTAGAAGAGCCTTTCCAAAAGTCCCCAGAGACATCAGTTTCATCAACAAGCCATTTCAATGAAAGAGCTATCTAAATCCCTACTTCTATTAGACTCCTTTAAACACCTGGAGCCAGATAAGAAACTCCCCAACGGCTTACACAATAATGGAAAAATGAGGAAATTAATTCCATCAATCAGCTTAGACTACCCAACTATCCCAATGTTCCACTCTTCTTATCTGTCCCATCACTGCAGTGAGTGAGATCTGGGACACAAGATTTTTATAGCCTTGCCTATTTTGAGGAGTATCTTTTAACTCATTCAACCTCATAAAATGCTAGGAAAAGAAGGGTTTTGAGGCAGAGAAAGAGTGGAAGATAGTGATTTTACTATGGTAGGAAGGTAGAAATGTCTTCCTCCATTTCTAGGAGAGACAGAGAGTGAGATTCACCCTACCTTTAACCATCACTCTTCAGGCATCTAGAAGATTTTGATGGTACCAAGTTCGTACCCTCTCCATTTCACAAATAGTATTCTCATAACTGCTGCCCCTTCGATAGGCATCCTGGAATAAGAACAGTTTTTCCAGGTCACAAAAAAAGAAAGAAAGAAAGAAAGAAATTTTCCCCTCCCAGTTCAGTTCCCCAGGAAGAAAGAAAACCACGGGAGTGCTCTTCCCTTTTATTGGGTTCCTCTGTTCTTTGCCTCAGCTAATCCCTTAGGGCCTGTCTGGTTCAGAAAGGAACCTCAAAAACAGTCTAAGAGATGAGACAATCTATCACTAGCAAAGAAGACTGAGAAGTTAAACAAAGGGTGAAATGGGATGGCTAGACAGCTGGCCAGCTCTTCCTTACTCAGTAATTCATAGTGATTTCCTCATCTGAAATGTAAATTTCCAGAATATTAAACACTTTAATGTATAAATATAAGAACTAAAGATGCTTCACAAATTGTGCTGATTGGATGGTTTGGTATATCTAAGATATGGGGACACTTTGTGAGATCAGAGTTTCTTAACCCAGGATCCTTGAACATTTATATATGCTTTATTTATTTCAACATTCATTTTTTAAATTTGTGAGTTCTAAATTCTCTCCTTTCCTCCCCCACCCATTGAGAAAGCAAGCCTACAGTCTGCCAATGGTATTTGAGGCAATGAATTTCTCAGCACGAAAGCTGAGACTGTTAAATTACTTGTTGGTCCCAACCCTTCATTTGGGATCTAAACCAGCATCATAGCAGTAGGAGACACTGAGGAAATAAAGTAAGAAGACACAATAAAGGCAGCAGTAGGAAAAAAACAAATTTAAAGTTTTCATAACTTTTTTAAATAGCTGTGGAAATTTTGGTTTTTGATACTTCTCTACTTTCTCCATCACCCTAGAAAAAAAGGGGTGTTAGTTTCCCCTATGTATTTTACATCTGGAAGCCAGATAGAGAACAGATGGAGACAATCCATGGGAGCTCTTTGACATCCTCCTCCTGCCAACATCTTGGAAAATTAAGTTGTCTAGACAAGGCTAGGTAGGGCTTTGCATTTAAAAAAATAAATCCCTTTATAGAAAACTGAGCCAGAGAGTTCTATAAAAAGTAATTTTGCACTGTGATTATTATTATTGAAAAGATCTTTATCACCTCCATGCACCATCTTTTCTCATTACAGTCACATTGTTAAATATCCTTTGTTTTACCCAGAGCAAACCTATAAGAGTTCTTAGCAGCATTCATTCATGGCTCACATCAAATGAAAGTTATAGTAAAGACTTTCTCTCATGCAAATAGAATTTTAAAAGAACTCAAGAGGTCAAATGGCCTTCCTGCTTCTGGATCATTATAAATTTCTGGTAAAGGCCAATAAAACTAAGATTTATACATTTAAGGATTCCAAGGACAGTATTTTAAAAGTATATCATTATCATTATATTTAACAACTACTCTCATGCAGATAAGGTGGGGGAAGAATACTTCTGAGTGCGCATACCTGATTGGCTGAGAGAATACTGAAGCCAAAATGCTATTAAGTCAGCTGATTACAGGGACATTTAGAGGGATTTTAGCTTGTAAGGATGGAGTGCTTTAATTTTCTTCTTGGAACTTATAGAAATATACATCTAACACAAAGAACAGGGGCTTAGCCTTGCATTTTGTCATTTTGATCTTAGATATTTGCAGATCTAGCTGAGGGATAAACAATAAAAGGTAAAAGTAGAGAGTGAGAAGGGAAAAACAGGAAGAAAAAGAATAGTCTTAGAATCTTTTCTTCCAAGAAAGAAAAAAAAAGTATTCTATAGATCAATTTCAAGGAATGTTTGAGAATGCTTTTACATTTCCCAATTTCCATACACAATTCATATCTACCTTTCACAAGTGATTTTTCAGTGAAACCACAGTTACAAACAAATATTTTCCCATGACAATTTGGCATCAAGTGAGACTGACACTAAGCAAAATTGTGAAGTAGATGAAGTTTTACTTTAGCCTCTTTCTCCTTCATTCAGTATTCTCTCTCCCCACTGTATTTGCCTTTTAATAGGGTTTGTAAGAGAGGAAATTTTTTTAGGTACAAACTAATCAATCTCTAATTATGGAATTTCAGGATCTTCAATAGGCAATCAGGAAGAGATTGAGCATATGACTATCTCCCCTTGAATAATACTAGCTTTCCAATCAACATCACAGTATTAATCAATCATAAATTACCCTCCCCAAAGTCATAAATTCAGACTTAGTTGGAGGAAACATAAGAAATTAAATCTGCTTCATTGTCATTCCAACAAAATATGACAGATTGTGGTTAAGCCTTGGATGGAATTACTACCCACATATTGGGGTTTCTTCTCTCCTGTGCTTAAAATTATTTTGTGGTATAGGTCTCAATGAGTAGGGTATCATTAGTGAGAACAATTCACTACTGTCTGATGGAAGAATTTCCAAGCCCTAGACAAAAGTTCATCATGATGTTTTCTTGATCTGGTTAAAACTAAATTTCCAAAAAGGAATCATTTAACAAAAAAAAAATACTTTCTCCTGTCTGTTCAAATTATAGTTTTTAGAACAGGGGGAAATGTCAAAAACTGAATGCCTGACATTGCACAAGAACAAGTAGGATTTTAAGCATTCTGGAAAGTTTTGACAGATTCCTCATCCCTCTGTTTCTCCCCTTCCCCTACCTATTACCTACAGGAGAAAAGCATAAAGCAATAAAAACAACCAGTCCCTGTCCTCAGGGAATTTGTATTTTACTGGAAGAACACAACATATATAATAAATCAGTATAAAAATGATACAAAATAAATGCTATGTAATTCTTGGAATGGGAGCACTGGGGAAATTACAATAGCTATCATTTCATAATGTTAAAAGGTTTACAAAGTGCTTTCATGTTATTTCATATGATCCCCACAATAACTATGGGAGATGGATGCTATTATTATCTCTATTTTATAGATGAAGACACTGAGGCACAGAAGTTAAGTGACTTGCCCAGTCACCAGTTAATAAGTCTCTGAGGTATGATTTAATGTCAGCCCTTCCCAGCTCCAAGTCCAGCACTATATGTACTGAACCACTCAACCTAAAGGAACCAATAAAACCCGCCTCTAACTGGCCCTTGAGATATGCTTTGAAGAGAATTAAGGATTACAAGAAATGTAAATGAGGAGGAACAGCATTCCAGACATAGAAAATTAATGAAGAGTTATTGGAAAAGAAAATATTTCCTAGTTTTTAGTTATTATTCCCTTTCCTTTTAGAACCAATTTTTTTTTGGGAGGAGAGGGTTGTCAGAGAAGAAATAAAGAATAGAACATTGTTCTCCTTTCCTGTCTCATTATAGGGCACCAAATGCTACTTTCTCAAATGATTCTTTAACTAAAATTTCATTACAACAAAGCACTTTGATTCTCCAAGGAGCTCATTTGAAAAAGAATTGGCCTGAGGAAAAAAGAAAGGATTTTGATTTTTGAAGTTCATGAGGGTGTCATTTACCTCATGCTACAATGAATGCCATAGTACTATAACCATGGCATCTTACTGGGCTTCCTTAGGGTTCAAATTTCCACCTCAAAGTGCTTTAGGTGGGGTCTTCATAATGCTAAAGAGAAGATGAGACAAAATTAGTTTGATAGAAACACATAAGAAACAGATATAAAATCCAAAAACAATTAATTCCAATATCTGTTTTCAATAATAAGAAAAGAAAATACCCTTCTAATCTCTTTCTCAAATACAAATACGGTTTTGATATTTAAACCAGGGAAACACAAAGGAAAGAAATAATAACAGACTAAAAACCCTAAGGACAAAATTTTAAATTAAATATTAGAAAGTAGGCTGCAACAACATAATAGAAAGTTTAAATACTATGACTAGCTTGGGTTTATACCAAGAAAATAACACTGGTTCAAATATAAGACTATTAATATAATATACTATGGTAATATAAATAATGTAAAAACCCCATGATTATTTCAATGGATACTGAAGAACATCCATTTTTAACAAAAATACAATACTCATTTCAATTAAATATTCTAGAAAACAAAAGAATAAATGGATTTTTCCTAAGGCTAATAAAGTATCTAAATTAAGAGCAAATATTCTAGGTAAGTGAAAAGTTAGAGGTCTTCCTAATAAGATTTCCCACTATAATTCATCTTTCAGCTAAAAAAATGATTTTTCTAAAGCATATGTCCAACCATGTCATCCCAACTCCAAGCCATCTCCAGGATCAAATACAAAGTGCTCTGTTTGGCACTGGGTAATGAAGTGGTGCAATGGATAAATAAAGTGTTGGGCTTGGAGTCAGGAAAACTCTTCTTCCTGAGTCCAAATCTGACCCCAGATAACTAGCTATATGACCTTGGGCAGGTCACTTAACTCTTTTTGCCTCAGTTTCCTCATCTATAAAATAAGCTGAAGGAAATAGCAAAACACTCCAATATCTCCACCAAGAAAACCCCAATGGAGTTACAAAATGTAGAGCACAATTGAACAACTACAAAATGCTCTGCTTGGTATTCAAAGCCCTTCATAAACTAAACCCCCTTCCTACCTTTCTAGTCTTATTATACCATCCTCCATTACAAATACTTCCATCTAGTGGCACATGGCTCCTAGTTGTTCCTCAAACAAGACACATCATCTTTCACCTCCAGGCATTGCCTCGAATGGTCTCCTTCCTTGGCACTATCTGCTGACTTCTCCGTCTTCCTTTAAGTCCCAACTAAAATCCCATCTTTTATATAAAGGCTTTCCCAATCCCTCTTAATTCTAGTACCTTTTGTCATTAATTATTTCTTATTTATTCTGCTTATAATCTGTTTTTAATGTATTTGCATGTTGTCTCCCCCATTAGAGGATAAGCTCCCTGAGGGTAGACACTGTCTCTTGTCTTTTTTTATATCTCTAGCACTTAGCATAGTGACTGAAACATTATAGATTCTTAATCAATAGTTATTAAGATCAAAAGTAAACAAGAATCCTCATTATCACCACTAGTATTTAATATAGTACTAGAAATGCTAGTTTTGCCAATAAAACAAGAAAAATAAACAGAGAAAATAAGCACAGCCAAAGAAAACAATTATCACTTTTGTGGATCATATGACAGCACATTTAGAAAACCCAGAGACTTGAGCGAAAAAGTAATTGAAATAATTCATAATTGCAGCAAATGTCCATGTTGTAGAATAAATTCACCTAAATTATAAGCATTCTGATATATAACAAAACCCAGCAAAAAAGAACTACCTTCAAAATATGTCTTAGGATCATTCAAAATTTCTGCTGAAGCTATAAAATATTCAACAATGTATCTATCAGGATTCACTTAGGAACCATATGAATCTAACTATATGCCATTCTTTGCAGAAATAAGGAAGGGTAAGTCTAACCAATATAATAATATGCCAAAACCATTTAAATTAATTTATGTCACTATTTAATTAAAAACAGCCAAGATAACTATATAATAAACTGGTAGAAATCTGGTTGAGACCAATACTTCACACTCTATACAAGATACACCCAAATAGATTCATGGCATAGATACAAAAGGTCAGATCATAAACAAATTAAAGGAGCAAGGAAGAAATTATCTTTGGGATCTATAAATAAAGGAAGAATTCATGACTAAACAAAAGATAGAGAAGATCACATAAGATAAAATAAATTTTGATTATATAAAATTTAAACATTTTTGCACAAGCAAATCTAATGTAGTAAAAATTAGAAGGGAAACTTGTAATTGTTATAAAAATCTTTGCAACAAGTTTCTTTGATAAAAGTCTCATATCCAATAAATAAACAGGAAAAAGATCTATATGTACAAAAATATTTATGGCATGGTAGACAAAAATTACAAACTAAAGAAGTCTCCTCCTATTGGAGAATGGCTATTATCTCTGTCTCTCTGTCTCTCTCTCTCTCTCTCTCTCTGTATCCCTCTCTCTCTCTCTCTCTCTGTTTTTGTCTCTTTGTCTTTGTATGTTTCTATTTCTGTCTCTGTCTGTCTTTGTCTCTATCTCTGTCTTTCTGTCTTTGTCTCTCTGTGTGTCTATCTTTCTCTGGAGCTCTCTCTGTCTCTCTCCGTCTCTGTATCTCTCTCTCTCTCTCTCTCTCTCTCTCTCTCTCTCTCACTCTCTCTCTCTCTCTCTGTATTATGTCAGGCTACTAGTAGAAAGCTGAAAATTTTAGTCAACTGTCTAAGTGTTTCCATATATCTGTATGTTTGGTATCTAAATAATCCAGTTTTCCTCCCCTCCCCCCCCAGTTTTCACCCAATTAAGTCCTATATCAAAAATTCAATCCTGATCCTAAGACATATAAAAAGGAACATGGCATCATTATGTATAATTTGGTAAGAGATTCATGATTGTCCATCTGTAAGCAGCTCAGGAATATTTCCAAGCTGTGTTTATATGATGCCAAACATCTGGGTGAAAACTAAAAAAGAAAAAATAATCAATTTGAATTGGAAACAAAACAGAAGTACAAAACCACAGCACATCTGCACTTGGAATTCTGAACGCTAATCTTATCGTTGTAGCTCAAGAATGGCATAGAGGGGCTAGGAGAGGTCCAGAGAAAGCAACTAAAATGATCAAAGAGATAAAGATATCTTTTTTTTTAAAGAACTTTAGTCTGCTCAGAAGAGATGTGATTCAAGTCTTTATAAATAGGATCATAGCTAAAGAGCAGGAAGGGAATTTGGCAGCCAAATAATCCTACCTTTTCATGAAAGTTATAAAAGGACTTATCCAAGGCATCACACAGGTAGTTAGCATCAAGGGGGGAATCTGAATGCTCATTCTCTAACTCAAGAGCTGGTCCCCCAAATAGGATATGTACAGAGTTAGTGTTGACCAACTTTGGCTTTGCCACCATCCAACTTTATATTTTTTCCTTTTTTTTTTTTTTTTTGGAGACAATTAGGGTTAAGTGACTTGCCCAGGGTCACACAACTAGTAAATATTAAGGATCTGAGGCTGAATTTTGAAATCAGGTCCTCGACTCTAGGACTGAGATTCTACCCAGTGGTCCACCTGGCTGTCCCACACCATCCAACTTTAGGCAAGTGTCAATCTCTGTGGGCCTCAATTTCTCATCCATAAAATGAAGGCACCTCTAAAGTACTCATATGTACTTATATTCATCAAGGTAGGATAGAGGACAGAGGAATAATGCGTACTATTAGAAAAAGAAATACCTTCAGTTCTTGCTTTTGATATTTACCACCTTGTGTGACTAAAATCAAATCACTTAATCTTTTTAAGTCTCAATTTTCTCATCTATAAAATGGAAATAATACTATCTGCAGTATCTATCTCAAAGGTGTGTTGAAACATCATTTATGTTATAAATATCAGCTTTTATTAGACTAGAATTAAGAGACACTCCTTTCAAGTCTGATTGTAATTAAATTCTTTAAATATTCACTGAGGTATATTATGATGAGGAACAAGATTAGGTCTTGGAGATAAATGAATTAGCCCAACTTTTCATAATTTAGTAGGTAAATCTTAGAGAGTTGTCTGAGGCTCAGAGCACAGTTAATTCTCCTTCTGACAAGAAGGAGAATTCAAACCCAACTCAAGTGATGTCTCCTACTGACTTCAGTAGAAAGTAGAATAATAAGAACAGATAGATGGGATAACAGAATTATAGATTTGGAGCTGGAAGAAAGCATGCAAGTGATCTAGTTCAATTCTCTCATTTTATAGATGAGGAAACAAATGAGGGTCACATGGATAAGGTCATTGCTCTTTTTGAAGTAGAACAAAAATGACTAAGCAAATGATTGTATATTAGGGATGCAGAAGAGGAACATATCAAGGATATCTCCAATGTTATAAACCTATATGACTAGGGGGATGGTAGTGCCTTCAATATAAATAGAGAAATTTGAAGAAAGGATAGGTTGAGGTGAGGGGCATGTTGAGTTTGAGGTGACAATGAAACATACAAATGAAGATGTTCGATATAATGCTAGTTAAACAGGATGGTAGCAAAAAAAGATTTGGCTGATTTAGTCTGGATTTGGGATTAGAGATTAAAGATATCTATAATCAATCATCTGTGAAGAAATGACAGTTGAAGCAATGGGATCAGATGAGATCCTGAGAAAAAAGAAAACAGAGAGAAGAGACCCAGAATAAAGCCTTGGGGAACATTTAGTGAATTGGAAATGGTTGATCATTCCAAAAAGAAGATCAGAAAATGTTAGTGAGATAAATAGAAGAACCAAGGAAGCACTCTCAAGAAATGAAGGGAAGAGAGATTATGCAGGAAGTGGATAAGCCATGGGAGAGAAATAATAGCATCAAAACCCATATTGAGGCCAATTAGAGTGAAAACCAAGATAAGACTATAAGAGATCATAACTAGTGTGAGTTGTTTCCTTTAAGTAGTAGGGAGGTATCTTAGATTAGATAATGCCCTGATTTTGAAAGTATGGCAGCTCACTGGCCTATTCTACTCCTGAAGTCCTTGAAGAACAAGGACTTAGTTACCTGGAGGAAGAAATGAAACAATCCCAGATAATAGAAGTCAGAACTAAACAACCCACCATTCCTTCCAAGAAGCACATAGAACTTACACAAATTGCCAATCCAAGAAGCAAAACTGGGAAAATGACCAAACAAAAGAAGACTCTAATGTTGAAGAAATCTTATGGATTCAGTGACACTCAAAACAGAAACCCAAAAGAAGAAAATAATTCCATAATACCTATAGCCAAAACTTCAGACAAAAATACAGATTAAGCACAAAGTCTACTAGAGTTGTTAGAAGAAATGAAGCAAGAGTTAATATTATAAATGAAATGAGAATTCATGAGGAAAAAAATGGAATTGAAATGAGAGATTTAAAAAATTGAGAGGAGAATGTGTTTAGTAAAATGTAGTTCAGGAAGGCCTGAGTTCAAATCCAGACTAGGACATTTACTAGCCATTGTAATTCTGGGCAACTCACTTAACCTCTCTCTGCCTCAGTTTCCTTATCTATAAAATGTCAACAATAATATCACCTACCTTCTATAGTTGTTGTGAAGCTGAATAAGATAATATTTGCAAAGTACTATATAAATGCTATTATCATCATCTTCATTATTGAATGTGTATGTGCATGCACATAAATATATATATACATACATACACATAACAAATGGACCATGACTTAAGCAAATTAATCAGGGGAAAAAAATTGAATTCACTTTGGAAAATTGTAAAAACTCCTTTGATGACATCAAACTTCTCCCTGAAATAAAGGTTCATTTTAAAAACACATATCCTGCAGAAATTATTCTATGGCTATGAGTCATGGAACACAACAGTTTCTGAAGAACTGAAAATGAGCATCAGTTGCAATGAAAAGATATATGGTGGGTATAGGGCTATCTTAACACATAATATGGAATGACAAAAGAGAACAGGACTAAAGGGCATCATCAGAGAAATTTTTAATCTGGGTAATAATAATAAAGTTTGTTGCCCATGGATAAGAGTGAGGGATGCTTCTCCCCCATGTAATCTATTAATGAGTATCCTTATGAGTTAATAGAAATCTAGGATGGCCATCAGCTCATTTCACATCCATGAGAACACAGAATCATTTGAATACTTGAATAATACCATTCCCTCCTTGGATAAAGAATCAGGAAGTAACAAAAGAAGACTTAATCATTTCAAAAATCGTTCTATCTCATTAATACTCCAAGAGTTGCAAACTAAAATAACTTTGAGGTTTCAGCTTACACAAAGCAAATCGGCAAAGACAGTTAAAAAAAACAGTGAAATTTTAGTGTTTAGTGTGACTGTGAAAAAAAATGACACTGTTGATGGAGTTGTTAATTGGTACAAACACTGTGTAAAACAACCTAGCAATATACAATAAGAACCATAAAATTTCTCACACCCTTTGACCCATCTATCAAGACTACATTCTAAAGGTGTTATTTGAAGGGAAGAAAAAAAGCAAATGGAGCAAAAAATATTCATAGGTGCTATTTCATTTTGTATTTATATCCCTAGCATCTAACACAGTGTCTTGCACATTAAAAGTACTGAATAACTTCTTGTTGAATTGAATCAAATTGAGTCAAATTAAACTGAATTGATAGTGACTTTATTGTAATAATGAAAAATCAGGAATAATTTCTATGTAAAGTGATTGGGAAAGGTTGCAAAAATGTATAATTAGAGCAATATAATATCATTATGCCATTAAAATGACAAATATGAAAAATACAGAGAAATATAGAAGGCTGTGATACAAAGCAAAGAAACAAGAAATTGGTGCCATCTATATTGACTAAAAATATATAAAAACTTGATCAAAAGGAACACATAAGTAAAAGAAATGCTATTATTTTGTCAAAGCTTATATATGTAATTTTTACTCTTTAACAAATTATAAATCATTTTACATTTGTTTTATGTATAGTTTTTTCTTATTTTATTTATCTTTATTAATAGATATCAAGTTCATATTTTGAGACTTTAAGGTTCCATGATTTTGTTGGTGCACATACTTCCTGTTAACACAGATAATGTGTGTTATGTGTGTACAGACACACACATACAAATATGTAATATAACTATGCAGACACATTATATTTATAAATGTATTTATATACATGTGTATAGATGATGTGTGTAGGTACCCTTCACAAGATGGTGGTAGACATTCTTTTAGTACAGCTGTGGCCAAGAAAAATCATCAAATTGTAATGAGAATATTTTTACCATGTTTAATATATATTGGATTATTTGCCATCTAGAGGAGGGGGTGGGGGAAGATGAAGAAAAATTGGAACATAAGATTTTGCAAAGGTTAATTTTGAAAAATTATCCATACACATATTTTGAAAATTAAAAAGCTTTAATAAAAAAGAAAAAACAATAACAACAACAACAAAAAAAGAATTCAGTAAAGTGATCTTAGCAACTATCAAAAAAAATTGTAATGAGAGTCTCCAGACCCAGCTAGGTTGGTTCTCTGATGATAAGTACAGATTCTATTGCTGAATACATACTTTTAGCCTCTCTACCTTGGTAAGAAACTGTCATACAAGACCAGAAGGAAGCTGTGCCTCATGGAGACCACATATCTGGCAGATAACTAATTGTGTTTTCAATCTAAAAAATAAACACTTTAGTGGGGGCTTGTGAGCTATGGTTTTGGAATGGATGTGGGCTCACAGAATATCTTGAACCTGAAGTAGTATTGTCTTGAGATTCCACAAGCAAATAGAAAGCATGACACCCAGATGCTCTTGTTGTTGTCGCTGCTGCTGCTGCTGCTGCTACTACTACCACAACTATTACTACTACTACTACTACTACTACTACTTCACACACATATGCATGCACACACGTCTAGGGAGAGAGGGAGGGAGGGAGGGAAGAAAAGTGGGAGAGAGACAGATAGAGGGAGAAGGAAAGGAAGAGAGAGAGAGGAGAGAGAATTTTTTTTAATGTTTTAAAGAGAAGAGACAGATTTTAAGCCAAGACTTAAAAGACATAAATTTCCACAAAGAAAGGGGAATTACAGCACAGGAAGAAGGAATGAAAAGAACAAAGTCCTTTTCAAAAAAAAAAAAAAAAGGAGATCTATATGTAAGAAAACTAATGCAATTGGTATGGATTCATAAAAAGATCCATGTTGGCTATTATGAAATGCAATTGCAAAACTGAGAATATAGACAATTGATTTAAAAAAATTAGATACCAGGCCAATGATTTTAGAAGCACACTATTTTTGACTCAAAATATACTTTAGGGATCATTCATTTCAATCCTCTCATCTTATAAAGGAATGAGGCAATTGGCCCAAGATTACAGAACAAATTAATGGCAAGCCTAATCCTAGAAGCTAAGTCTTCTGACTTCCAGTTCAATGATTCTCTATAATACAAAAACCTTCTGCATTTATCATTACTATGATAAGCTATAGGAAGCCACTATAAGTTTCCAGGAAAAAATAATAATATGGTAATAATATTTCAGGAAAATTTCACTAACAGCGATGGGTGAAGGACGAGTTATAATTTGAAAGAGATTTGTGGTAAAAAGACAAGCTCAGCAGAACTTGTTGCAATAATCTAGATGCAAGGTAATGAAAACCTTGGACAGGATTATGACTGTGAGTATAGAAATAGGAAAAATCAAGAGATGCTGGAGAAGAATTAGTGAGACTTGATGTTTAATTGACTGGGGAAGGAGAGTAGATAAGTAAAAAATAATTCCAAGACTGTGAATTTGATGGATTAGGAGAATATTAGTGTTGCAGACAGTAACAAAAAGGTTAAAAGGAAGGATAAAAGAATGTAATTCTCCTAAAAGGAAATATGATGGCATTGTATCTTGTCTTGGAAAAGCCAAAAGATCATTGTCAGACTCACTGAGTCTCAAATGCTATTTTTCAATGAAAATATCAAAAAAGGAACTTGAATAAAGTCAAGGATTAGGGAGAATCTAGACATCATGCAGTGGAAAAGATGTAAATATCAGCTACAAATCTGATTAGAAGTCAATAGCATTAGTATGAAAGAAGGTGGGAATTGTCCTCTAAAATTATATCAGAATGATATGTCTAAAATAAATTTTGGGCTTAGGGTCTTGAAAAAGTCTTTTATGTTTAAGAATTATTGGGATTTGGGAGATTAGATAAGGATACTCTGATACTCATTTTCATAGCCAATTCCTCAAAGAAGTAGAAGGATCTGTATGAAAGTACTTAGCATAATCATCTGTTCCACAAGAGTAGTCCAGGCTAGCCAATTCTGTGCTTAAGCTCCTATCTGAAAAGATAACTTTCTCATAGGGTATGATATACTCAACTAGGGTCCTTCAGTAAGAAGCAGCTTTGTTCTTTTTAATGATTTACTGTGAACTTTAATATCAACAAAACCAATTTACAATAAAATATTTGAATATATGAATATAAAATATGAATATAAACATATAAAAGTATATAATAACTTGCTAATTACTCCCTCTGACTCATTTAAATATATTTTGTCCATTCCTACTTATGTATATAAATATATATATACACATGTACACATATACATGCATCTATACATTTATATTGACATATATAGTCATAGGGTATATTGTCTTGATTTTTTTCTCTACTTCACATTATTCCATGTAGGTCTTTCTAGATTTCTGATCCAAACCTTTCTTTCTTTCCTCAAATCTCCCATGCTAATCTTTTCCCCCGTCTTCTCAGAGAACTTCATCTCATCCTTTTTAAAGTAAATACAGCCCATTCATCTGTGAAATCCTCATCTTTTTCTGTAGCCCCTTGATGTCATTTCCTATTTTCTCTTCTTTTACTTCAGTTTCTAATGAAGAGGTGGCTCTTTGTCTCATTAAGGTAAGCCCCTCAACTTTTAGAAAGTTGGTTTTTATCCCATCCCTTTTCTTCTCTTTAATACCCTCTCTCTCAATCTTCCATCTATCTATTAATTATTTATCGACAAATGTGCCTGAGTCTCCCCATTCTTAAAAAAAATTTTAAACGCTCATTTGGCCCTACCATATCCTAGAACTATCATTGTCTACCTCTCCTGCTAAAGTCCTAGAAAAATATGTCTGTACTCATTATACCTACTTTCTATTCTCTCACTTCTCATCTTCTTAATATGGCTTCTGACCAGCACTCTATTGAAACTCTCTACAAAGTTACCAATGATCTCTTTTTAAACAAAAAAAAATCTGAAATATTTTGCTTTTAAGTCACCTACATTATCAAATATATCCCTCCTTTCTCTTGTAGAGAACCATCCATTATACTAAAGGATAACCAAAGTTCCAAAGTCTGGGATAGGACTCTGTTCATTGGTGAAGATCAATGTCCTGCACAGGCACAAGAGCAGGGCAGAGTTAGTGAGGGGCTGAAAGGGAAATCTCATCAGTTTTCTGTCAATTATTTGAGTCTCTTAGGGTTCTATGCTGGCTTTGGGCACGTCTCTTTTCTGGTTTTGAGAGGAAAGATAGAAAACACCAACCCCTCTTCAGGTGATTGACAGAAGAGACGGGGAAGAAGGGAACATGAGAGAAGCTGGAAGTCTTCATTATGTCTGTAACCACAGCTGACCCTCTTGATTGAGCTGAATCACTTTGCTCCCAATGGGAGAGCTCCTATATTCAGTATTATCTCTGATTTTCCTATAATTTGGATAAATTAGTTTCTTTGCTCCTTCCTATGTGTGTTCATTGTGGAAATGCTATTGGAGGGAAGAGAAATAAGCCTTATATATATATAAAGCTTCAGTTATCTTTCTCCCAAATAATAAAACAGCAATCCAAAGTTTAGCATGAAGCTAAAAACTACAACTTCTAGACTAATACTATTAAAGATAGCAGACAGATATAATTCTTGCTCTATACCCCTCTCTCTGAGGAGAGCAGAGTGGCCTCCTGTTTCCCTCCTTAACAAGTATCAAAATCTTCCTTGAAGAAGCATGGGGATACAGGGAAGAAGCTAAAAATGACCATTCTGCTTCCCTTTGATTCACAATATCCCCATGCTACATTTGGGGAGAAACTTTTACTACAGTTCAGCATGTAACTTTCAGAGCTGTCCTACAAATTTTCACCTTTGCTATGTCTGAAAATGTCTCAGCCTAACTATGCATATTTGCTACTAATATTTTTCCCAGTGGAGGAAGGAAATTGGATTACCTACCCTAAAAAGAAAGAAAATAAGATTATTGAAATATTTTATCCACAGAGAAGAGAACAGAAGGAAGCCCAGAAGGAAGCACAGGCAAGTAGGACAGCTCTGAAAGTTACATGCTGAATTTATTCTTTTTTTTTAATTGAAGTTTTTTATTTGCAAAACACATGTATGGGCGATTTTTTTTTTGGCCAAGGCAATTGGGGTTAAGTGATTTGTCCAGGGTCACACAGCTAGGAAGTATTAAATGTCTGAGTCCAGATTTGAACTCAGGTCCTCCTGATTTCAGGGCTGGTGCTCTATCCACTGCACCATCTAGCTGCCCCTGGGTAATTTTTCAACATTGACCCTTACAAAGCTTTCCGTTACAAATTTTTCCCCCCTAGTCCCCAGCCCTCCCCTAGATGGCAGGAAGTCCACTACATGTTAATTATGTTAAAATACTTGACAAATAAGAATATATGTATATATATATATGTATGTATATATATATATATTTCCACACTTATCTTGCTGTACAAGAAAAATCACATCTACAAGAAAAAAAAATCTGAGAAAGGAAACACGATGGAAGCAAACATCAATAGAGAGCATGAAAATGTTATGTTGTGATCCACATTCACATCCCTCTCTCTGGGTTTATAGGGCTTTCTTCAGTGAACAATTGGAAGTGGTTTGAAACATCTCATTGTTGAAGAGAGCCATGTCCATCAGAATTGATCATCATATAGTCTTGTTGTTGCTGTGTATGATGATCTCCTGGTTCTGCCCATTTCACTCAGCATCAGTTCATGCAAGTCTCTCCAGGCTTCTCTGAAATCATCCTGCTGGTCGTTTCTTACAGAGCAATAATATTCCATAACATTTATATACCCTAATTTATTCAGCTATTCTCCAATCGATGGGCATCCATTCAGTTTCCAGTTTCTAGCCACTACAAAAAGGGCTGCCACAAACATTCTTGCACATGTGGGTCCCTTTCCCTCCTCTAAGATCTCTTTGGGATATAGGCCCAATAGAAACACTGCTGGGTCAAAGGGTATGCACAGTTTGATAACTTTTTGAGCATAGTTCCAAATTGCTCTCCAGAATGGTTGGATCCATTCACAGTTCCATCAACAATGTATCAGTGTCCCAGTTTTCCCACATCCCCTCCAACATTCGTCATTATCTTTTCCTGTCATTTTAGCCAATTTGACAGATGTGTGGTGGTACCTCAGAGTTGTCTTAATTGGCATTTCTCTGATAAATAGTGATTTGGAGCACCTTTTCGTATGACTAGAAATGGTTTTAATTTCATCATCTGAAAATTGTCTGTTCATATCCTTTGACCATTTATCTATTGAAGAATGGCTTGAATTCTTATAAATATGAGACAATTCTCCATATATTTTAGAAATGAAGCCTTTATCAGAACCCTCAAATGTAAAGATGATTTCCCAATTTATTGCTTCCCTCCTAATCTTGTCTGCATTAGTTTTATTTGTACAAAAACTTTTTAACTTAATATAGTCAAAATTATCTACTGGTGTTCAATTAAGAGTTCCAGTTCTTCTTTGGACACAAATTTATTCCTTCTCCACAGGTCTGAGAGGTAAACTATCATATGTTCCTCTAATTTGCTTATTATATCTAAATCATGAACCCATTTATATCTTATTTTGGGATGTGGTGTTTGGTGTGGGTCAAGCCCTAATTTCTTCCATACTAGTTTCCAATTTTCCCAGCAGTTTTTGTCAAATAGTGAGTACTTATCCCAAGAACTGGGGTCTTTGGGTTTATCAAACACTAGATTGCTATAGTTATTGCCTGGTTTGTCCTGTGATCCTATCCTATTCCACTGATCGACTACTCTATTTCTTAGTCAGTACCAAATGCTTTTGATGACTGCTGCTTTATATTATAGTTTTAGATCTAGTACAGCAAGGCCACCTTCATCAGCCCTTTTTTCATTAATTCCCTTGAAATTCTTGACCTTTTGTTCTTCCAAATGAACTTTGCTACTGTTTTTTCTAGATCTGTAAAATAATTTCTTGGGAGTTTGATTGGCATGGCATAGTGCCATGCCAATCAAACTCCCAAGAAATTAAATTACTAAATAAGTAAATTAGTTTGGGTAGTATTGTCATTTTTATTATATTCACCCAGCCTAGCCATGAGCACTTGATGTTTTTCCAATTGATTAGGTCTCATTTTATTTGTGTGGAAGGTGTTTTGTAGTTTAGTTCATATAGTTCCTGACTTTTCCTTGGCAGATAGATTCCCAAATACTTTATATTATTAACAGTTATTTTGAATGGAATTTCTTTTTCTATCTCTTGCTGCTAAACTTTGTTGATAAAATATACAAATGCTGATGATTTATGTGGATTAATTTTGAATCCTGCAACTTTGCTAAAGTTGTGAATTGTTTCCAGTAGTTTTTTAGTTGAGTCTCTAGGGTTCTCTAAGTATACCATCATATCATCTGCAAAGAGTGATAATTTGGTTTCCTCATTACCTACTCTAATTCCTTTAATCTCTTTTTCTTCTCTTACTGCCAAAGCTAACGTTTCTAAGACAATATTAAATAGTAATGGTGACAGTGGGCAGTCTTGTTTCACTCCTGATCTTATTGGGAATGGTCCTAGTTTGTCCCCATTACATATGATACTTACTGATGGTTTTAAGTAGATGCTAATGATCACTTTAAGGAAAAGATGATGAATTTATTCTTAAAAGGATATCCAAGCTGTACCTGACATAGTATAAATATATAAGTAAAATCCTATTTTTCTATTTGAATATGGAAGTGCTCATTTACTTTTGATGTTTGTTAAGTTCATGTGTGAACTGATGAAAACTTAAGAAAAACCAGGAAAACAATTTCTACTATAACAGCAGCACTGTAAAGAAAAATAGCTATGAAAGATTAAAGAATTCTGATCAGTGCAATCACCAACCTTGATTCCAGAGGATTGATGAAGCTACCATTACTCTTGACAGAGAAGTGACAAATTCAAGTTGCAGAATAAAACTATAAAATCAAAATTGAGCTTTAAAAAGCAAGTCTGTAAATGTGCATTCCATGCATCTTTGTATTCATCTTACTAATTTCTCATAAAGCAATCATATTCCATTACATTCATGTGCCACCATTTGTTTAGATATTCTTCAAGAGATAACTATTTTGTTTCCAGTTCTTTGCTACTTTAAAAACTGCTGTAAAAATACTTTGATATATATGAGACATTTCTTTTTTATTTTATACTTTCTTTGGGTGTTGGCTTAGGAGATCTCTGGGTCAAAGGACATACATTTTAATCACCTTCTTAGAACTATTCAAAATGCTTTCCAAACTAGTTGCACCAGTTCAGACTCCCACTAACAGTGCATTTGTGGACATGTTTTTCTACTACCTTTCCAATGTTAACTAATCCTACCATTTATTATCTTTGCCAATTTGTGGGTGTAAAATGAAACCTCAGATTTGTTTTGATATGTATTTCTCTTATTGCGAGTTATTTAAAGCTTTCTTTCATATGGTTGTTATTAGTTTTTAATTACTCCCTTAAAAACTACTTATACTGGGATAGGTAGGTGGTGTAGTGGATAGAGCACCAGCCCTGAAGACAGGAGGACCTGAGTTCAAATCAGGCACTTAACACTTCCTAGCTGTGTGATCCTGGGCAAGTCACTTAACCTCAACTGCCTCAGCAAAAAAACAAACACACACAAAAAAACCTATTTATACCCTTTGCCCAATTATCTTTTGAAAAATAGTTTTAGGTTTTATATTCCTTTAAACATGGATTATAAGATGGTTATCAATTATATTTGATATTTTCTCATCACTAGACCACTTCCCTTCTTATCCCAGTTGTACCAATTTTGTTGATGCAAAAGCTTTTCAAATTTCATTTTCTCAAAATTATCTCCTTAATCTTTTCTTAATCACTTCTGTTCCTCGTTGATAGAGAAATCTTAAATTCAGAATGTCCAAAACAAAATTCATTATCTTTCTCCCAAAACTCAGACCTCTTCTGAACTTTTCTATTTCTTTTGAAGGACCACCATGCTTCTAGTTACCCAAATTCATAACATTTGTGTCATCTTAGATTCCTTACTCTCTATTAACCTGTATGTACAAAACTCTCCCCTTTCCAATCCATCATCCGCACGGTTGTCAGTGATCATGTCACTCCCCCTGCTTCCAATGACTCCCTATCACTCTAAAATTAAAAGCCAGCCCCACTATTTGGCATGTGAGAAATTATATTTGGGTTGCAACCTTCCTTTTTAGGCTTATTATACTTTGTTATTGTTGCCCAGTCATGTCCAACTCTTCATGATTATTGGGAATTTTCTTGGCAAAAATACTAGAGCAGTTTGTCATTTCCTTTACAAATGAGGAAACTGAGACAAATAGAATTAAATGCCCAGGGTCTCACAGCTAGTAAGTGTCTGAGGCTGGATTTGAATTCAGGTTTTTCTGACTCCAGGCCTGGCACTCTACCCACTGGGCCATCTAACTGCCTATTATACTTTACTGTTCTTCAAGCACTCTGGGAGTAATACAAACTGTCTTTGCTATCCCTTATACATGACATTTCCTCTCCCACCTTTGTACCTTTGTCTGGTACTCCATGCCAGAAATACTCTTCCTCCTCTCTTTCTTACAATCTTTAGCCCCCTTTCAGAGCTCAGCTCAAATACCATCTTCTGTACAAAGCCTTTCCTGATTTCCCCAACTACTAGCATTTCCTCCCAAATTTATTTTGCATATACTTTTGTATTTTGCATATACAAGGAATATAAAGTTCTTTGAAGTCAGGGACTGTTTCATACTTGTCTTTGCATCTCTAGTGCCTAGAAAGTGGTAGTATGTAATAGGTACTTAATAATTTCTTTTTAATTGATTGAGTCTTCACATTTATCACTATATATCATATTTTATAGTATTACAGTGTATATATATATGGTATAATATTTAAAGTCACATCATAAATGTATTATCTTATATATTACTATATATAAAATATCATATTATATAATAGTATATATAAGGTTATATGTATTATGTATTCATATATATACTGTGTTGTTATACCACAAAAATTTAGATATTAATTATTGAATATTGCTGTTATTTCCAGTGTTTTTCAATAACAAATAATGCTGTTGTAAATATCTTTGAGCAAACTGCAACTGATGTCACTGATGTATATTCTCTAATGGTAAAAATTGTACCACTTACATGATTGCTCACCCCATGGCATTATCACATCCTTTCACAAATCTTCCTCACAAATAGTCTTCCCTACATGCTGGAGGCCCACCTTGAGGTTTTTTTAATGAATAGTGGATTATCACTGCAGTAGTCAGGCTGTTGATTTATCCTTCACTCAGGCTACATGGACTGTTAGCCTCCTTTTATAAGCATGCATTTCTTTGATAATACTTTTTATCAGAATTGTGCTGGTAAATGTTTAACAATTCTCAAAAAAAAAACCCAAAACACCTCAACATGATACACTTTTAAATTTAATTGCAGTTATTAACATTTTCCCCACCATTTTCTTTAAATCTAGATAAGCAATCAATAAATCAATAAACAAATCAATAAACAAATAAACAATAAATCAAGCCCTGATTTGGATTGCTTTTTTTTTTAATTTCTGAAATTTTAACAGCCATCTCTCACTGGAAGTATATGCTAGCTCCACACACTTCTTCCTTTTATGTCTTTTTTTTTTAATGTGGAAGTCTCTACATGTATATATACACTATAGATTCTTAAAACCTACTCTATGTATTTCCACTACTCTTTGGGTCACTTATAATTTGGATTCTTCAGAGACCATGTTTACTTTCATGGTCTGTGGCTTTATAGCGTTATCAGAAAAATATCCATGTATTAAAAGAGAGGCAAGGGATTTCTATGACAAGAAGTACTGCATAATTTCCTGAATGCAACATAGCCGACTCTCTTATTAATCCAGAGTCCAGCTCATTATCTGTCTGTAATGCCTACCTATGATATTTGCTCTGATTAATTCAATAGTCTGACCAACTTATTGCATCGTATAACCCGACAATATTCTCCATCCATTCCTTTTCTGTGTGAATTTTAGGCCAATCTCTTTAGGCCATGGATCTTCTTGAGGAGTTTACAGAATATTCTGGGACTAAATGCATTTAGCACAATGTTAGAGAGACAAGTCTCTATATGTAATCTCACTATAGGAGATCTCTGTTCCATTTCATCTCTACAAAGTATTCTATGAACATAGATATGAACATATGTATGGGATAAATGTATATATGTATAGCACAGGCTATCCTGGCCCCCACTGTCTGAAGGCCACATATATCACATTTCACTCCCCCTTCAGAATTTGGAGGTACTTTTAAGGAAGTTGGTTGTCTGAGTTCTCTGCAAATGGCTCCATTAGTGGGAGTCTCCAATGCAAATGACTCTAGTATCCAATTGTAGGGAGAAGATACCCCCCTCCCCACCTTGCATCTCAGTTCCATTTAGCCACTGACAGCTAGAGTGACTGTTACGATGAAATATTTACTGCAAAAGATATAATCACATATATTCAAATTTACTGCCCTAATACAGGTACAATGTCCCTCTCCCTTTTGCACTGCCTCAGTCTCTAGGAAGGGGAGGGGATTGGATTCATAGTTTAGCCCAATTCCTGTAGAGCACTGTCCCAGTTGCAACTCCCAAAGTTTCATCATTTCCAGTCCCAGGTACCCTAGTTTCTGAGGGCTTCAATGCTAGACTGGCTGGCTTTATTATCCCAGCTGCAATTCTGGTCCTTATTATGGTTCAAATTCTCACACTTAGTAGAGTTTGCTGCTTGCACCTGAATCTGAAAGAGACAAATAAGACAAAAGAGAAACAAATACCTCAGTCCCACTTCTTAGAGCTGACAGAGGTAAGAACTCCTTCCCCTTTCACCCATTCAGTACCTAATGCCCATCCTAAGGGTGACCTGGGATCTTCCATCTTAGGAAAAAGAGGCAAAAAGAACAATTGTCCCATTCTTGTCAGTTAAAGACCCTGCCTGTTGCAGTTACATAGCCAATCAAATGAAACTCCTCCCACCCACCCATATGGTAAGGGGAGGAAAAAAGAGCATTGTAAGAGATCTGAGCATGCCCAGACAAACTCAAGTTACATAGATATTTCTTTTTCCTAATACTCTCCAAATATTTTACCAACAAAAGCATTATTGAGTCAAATGAGTGATTATTTTGTAACTTTTGATTGAGAATTTGTAACAAAATTTTGTTTTTCTTTAATTTTCCCCAATGGGTGAAAGAAGTGAGTGGGAGGGAAAGAAAATAGATTTTATTCTTTGAAAAAAATTAAATTGAATTTTTTTTAATTTTTTTTTAAAAAGGCAGATGAAGGTGGCCTTGCTGTACCAGATCTAAAACTATATTATAAAGCAGCGGTCATCAAAACCGTTTGGTACTGGCTAAGGAATAGAGCAATCGATCAGTGGTACAGGATAGGTTATCAGGACAATCTAGGCAATAACCTTAACAATTTAGTGTTTGATAAACCCAAAGACCCCAGTTTTTGGGATAAGTACTCACTATTCGGCAAAAACTGCTGGGAAAATTGGAAACTAGTATGGAAGAAATTAGGGCTTGACCCATACCTAACACCACATACCAAAATAAGATCTAAATGGGTTCATGATCTGGATATAAAGAGTGATTTTGTAAACAAATTAGAGGAACGTAATATAGTTTACTTCTCAGACCTGTGGAGAAGGAATAAATTTATGTCCAAAGAAGATCTGGAACTCCTAATTGAACACCAGATAGATAATTTTGATTATATTAAGTTAAAAAGTTTCTGTACAAATAAAACTAATGCAGACAAGATTAGGAGGGAAGCATCAAATTGGGAAATCATCTTTACATTTAATGGTTCTGATAAAGGCCTCATTTCTAAAATATATAGAGAATTGTCTCATATATATAAGAATTCAAGCCACTCTTCAATAGATAAGTGGTCAAGGGATATGAACAGACAATTTTCAGATGACGAAATTAAAACCATCTGTAGTCATATGAAAAGGTGCTCCAAATCACTATTGATCAGAGAAATGCAAATTAAGACAACCCTGAGGTACCACTACACACCTGTCAGATTGGCTAAAATGACAGGAAAACATAACGATGAATGTTGGAGGGGATGTGGGAAAATTGGGACACTAATACATTGTTGGTGGAACTGTGAACGGATCCAACCATTCTGGAGAGCAATTTGGAGCTATGCTCAAAAAGTTATCAAACTGTGCATACCCTTTGACCCAGCAGTGTTTTTACTGGGCCTATATCCCAAAGAGATCTTAGAAGAGGGAAAAGGCCCCACATGTGCAAGAATGTTTGTGGCAGCCCTTTTTGTAGTGGCTAGAAATTGGAAACTGAAGGGATGCCCATCAATTGGAGAGTGGCTGAATAAATTATGGTATATGAATGTTATGGAATATTATTGTTCTGTAAGAAACGACCAGCAGGATGATTTCAGAGAGGCCTGGAGAGACTTGCATGAACTGATGCTGAGTGAAATGGGCAGAACCAGGAGATCATCATACACAGCAACAACAGTATTACATGATGATCAATTCTGATGGACATGGCTCTCTGCAACAAAGAATTGTCTCAAACCACTTCCAGTTATTCACTGAAGAAAACCATATACACCCAGAGAGAGGGATATGAAATATGGACCACAACATAACATATTCATGATCTCTATTGATATTTGCTTGCATTGTGTTGCCTTTCTCTGATTTTTTTTTTCTTGTAGATAGGATTTTTCTTGCAT
This sequence comes from Myrmecobius fasciatus, assembly GCA_023553655.1. Classification (NCBI taxonomy): domain Eukaryota; kingdom Metazoa; phylum Chordata; class Mammalia; order Dasyuromorphia; family Myrmecobiidae; genus Myrmecobius; species Myrmecobius fasciatus. Next base: position 43,515 of record JAJPUD010007756.1, on the reverse strand, counting down.
AACTTGTCAAGTAATTCAACATTATTAACATGTCATGGACTTCCTGCCATTTAGGGGAGGGGAGGGGACTGGGGGTAAAATTTGTAATGGAAAGCTTTGTAAAGATCAGTGCTGGGGAACTACCCATACATATGTTATACAAATAAAAAGCTTTAATAAAAAAAATGTTCAGAAGATTAAAGTGAATTTTTACTAGCAAAAAAAACATTTTTTTTATTTTATTTGCATAACATATGTGTGGGTAATTCTTCAACAATAACCCTTACATACATTTCTGTTACAAATTTTCCCCCCAGCTCCCCACCCCTCCCCTAGATGGCAGGATATCCACTACATGTTAATTATGTAAAAATATTGGCAAATCGAATATATGTATACATATTTCCAAACTTATCATTGTTGTGCAAGAAAAATCTTATCTACACAAAAAATATATCAGATAAAGGAAACACAATGTAAGCAAACAAAATTGAATTTTTTTTAAAATCCTCCTACATCCTTGGACTTTTAAACTAGCATCCCTTCCACCTCCTCAAATAAGATAAATATTGCATATTAAGAATATATATTGATTTTTGCAAAAAAAAATTGCAAAGGTCAATGTAGAAAAATCACTCATATGTTCTGTAAATATAAAGCTTTAATTAATTTTAAAAAAAGAATATATGTTGATATAAGGAAACCCAAAAATATAAGAGAAAAATATAGAAGATTGTATAAAAGGATCAGTGGAGGGAAAAGCATAAGGGATGTTTTTTGAGTGTATACTACTGTGGCACTTGGGACACACATTCACCCATGTTTCTTATCTTGAGGCAATACAAAACAAATTAATCATCTTCTATCCTCAGCCCTTTAAATATGTGAATATGCTTCTCATATCTCCCTTTAGTCTTTTCCTAGCCAAGGTGAATTTGCCCAGTTTCTTCTACAAACTGACTTCCTAAAAACTTATCATCTTAGTTGCCCTCCCCAAGACAAACTCTTGTAATTCTCACCCCTTAAAATGGAACACAATAAAATAATATTAATAATAATAATAATTACTACCACTTACGTAGTGCATCAAAGTTTGCAAAGTGCTTTATAATTATCATCTCATTTGATCCTCACAACAACCCTGGAGGTAAGTGCTATTATTACCAGTTTATAAATGGGGAAACTGAGGTAGAGAATGATTAAGTGAATTGCCCAGGGTCACACAAGTTAGTATCTGAGGCCATATTTGATCTAAGGTCTTCCTTAATCTAAATCCAATATTCCATTGATTGTACCAACTAAAAGCTTCAATATCTTTAAAATTGTCTAGATATCACAGTGGAGAATGTTACTTATTGCCATATTTACATTAATATATTACTGCTTTTTAGCATCTGAAACAATCTGTTAGCTCGTATTAAACACTTTTATTCAGCTAAAACTCCTAACTTTTTCACACTTGAACTGCTGCTAAGTCATTTTGTCTATACCCTGCACTTATGGGATTCATTTGTCATCAAAATTTGAACTATACATTCATCCCTGACAAATTTTGTTTTTTCATTTCAATATAGTACTCTCTAGACTATAAAGATAGTTTTGTATCTTGATGTATGCAATTTATCACATTAGGGATTAGATGATTTAATAGATGGAACACTCAGAATCAGGAAATCCTATATTTGAGTCCTGCCTCAGATATTTACTTGTTGTATCATTCTAGGCAAATTATCTAACCTCTCTCCATTTCTACATCTATTAAGTGGGTTTGATAATATCTTCTAGGGCTGTTTGTGAGGAGCAAATGAGATAATACATGTAAAGTATTTTGCAAACTTTAAGGTACCATTTCTTATATCTTAAGATATTGGAACACAACATAAAAAAGGGAGTTGATTGCCTTAAGATAGCCAACAGTTGTTAGTTATTAGTATTATTCCTGCTTTATGTCATTGGCAAATTTGGTAAGAAGGCCATCAAAATCTTTCATATAAGGCAGGTGTAAAAATGTTGAACATTAAAAGAGCCAAAGACAGAACTCTATAGTTCTCCAAAAGATTTGGTTGGACTCCAGGTTAATTTTTGGAAAGTTAATATTTGTAAAATATTTATAAAATTTATAATATGTACATGAGCATATAATAGCTGCTTAATAAATGCTTGTTTCCTTTTCTCTTCCCTCCATTAATCTCAATTAATACTAACCTTCTGGTATGTTTGCTTATCCAGGTATAATCCAACAAAAAAGTATGATCATCCAGTATAGTCCATATTTTGCCATCTTTTCAATAAGAATATCATGGATGACTTTGTCACATATACTCCTGAAATCAAAATAGGCCAGGAGTCTTTTTTTTATAAATGATATTTTATTTTTTCCAATTACATGTAAAAATAGTTATTAACATGTATATATATTTTAATTATTTATTCATTTTCATTAAAGCTTTTTATTTTTCAAAACATATGCATGGACAATTCTTCAACATTAGCCCTTGCAAAACTTAGTGTTCCAATTTTGCCCCCCTTGCCTCATGCCCTCCCCTAGATGGCAAGTAGTCCAAGATATGTTAAGCATGATAGAAATATTTTTAACATTTATTTTTATAAGATTTTGAATTCCAAATTTTGCAATTTGATATAGGTTATACATATGTAATCATGTTAAACATATTTCCACATATTGTGAAAGAAGAAATGGAACAAAAGGTTAAAAACAAAAAACAAGAAAACAACCCAAAAAAGGGGGAAATAGTAGATCTTCATTCATATTCCACAGTTCTTTCTCTGGATATAGATGACATTGTCTATCATGAATCTTCTGGGATTGTCTTGGATCATTGTAGTGCTAAGAAGAGCAAAATCTATCATAGTTGATCATCACACTGTGTAACTGTTACTGTATATAATGTTCTCCTGGTTCTGCTCACTTTGCTCAGCATCAGTTCATATAAGCCTTTCCAGGTTTTTCTGAAATCCTGCTCATCATTTCTTATAACACAATAGTTTTCCATTACATTCATATACCACAACTTGTTCAGCCATTCCCCAATTGATGGACAGCTCCTCAATTTCCAATTCTTTGCCACCAGAAAAGAGCTGCTTTAAATGTGTTTATACATGTAGACCTTTAGATGAGGAGTCTTAACTGAGTTTGTATCATGGACCCCTTTGGCAGTCTGTTGATGCCTATTGTCCCCTTCTCAGAATAAGCTTTTTAAATTCACAAAATAAAACACATTAGATTATTCTTAATTGATAATAGCTTTTTATTTTCAATAAATTTCAAAAAAATTCAATCAAATAATTTTCAACATTCACCCTTGCAAAAACTTGTGTTTCAAATGTTTCTCCCTTCCTTTCTCCCAACCCCCATCCCCTAGATAGCAAATAATTCAATACATGTTAAACAAACACATTAGATTGAAAGGTAAAACAATTATAATGAAATAGTTATCAAAATATTTTTAAGATAAATTCACAGGAGCAGCTAACTGATGCAGTGGATAGAATACTGGCCCTGGAGTTGAGAGGACCTGAGCTCAAATCCAGTCTCGGACATTCGACATGTACTAGCTATATGACCCTAGGCAAGTCACTTAAATCTAATTGCCTCATTAAAAAAAAAAAAAAGTTCACAAACCATAAGAGAGGAACTCCTGAAAGATGTTATTCTCCTGATAAGTATATGGGTAATCAAGTGTAATATTTTTAGTATCTATGTCCCAGCATAGTTGTAGGGCTCAACTAAGACAATAATCATTAAGAGTTTACTTGTGGACCATCTCAGGTCATCATCATGCTATCCAGCCATGGTCTCTAGCTCCTCAAACCTTCACTGCTATAGGGCCTCAGCTTTGCTCCTCAGTGCATTCTCCTCATCCCAGGCTTTGATCGTGAATGCTGGAGGTGCTTAGCAGGTTCAAGCAGCAGTCTGGTGTTGTCTTCAATTGATTTGCCATGAACAAGTTATATTAATCTAACCAGATTGTTTTTTAATAGGAATAGGAATAAAATTAGTAATGCTATAATTTATAAAATAGCTTTTATACATATGTGCATATGTATGTTTGTGTATTTGGACTAGGCTTTAAATTCATTGATAAAGGGAACCTTTCCTCTTGATGAAGAAATTCTTCATTGATTAACAAGTTCTGCAATTTAAAGAAATAGAAAGTATATAAATATAGCTCCAAAGCTACCATTGATCTCTTAATGTCAAATCTGAGGGACTCTTCTTGATACTGATTCTTCTGGATTTCTCTGTTACAACCCAATATTGTCAATCATGCTCTTCTCTTGGATATTCTCTACTCTTTAGGTTTTTGTGAAACTTTTTCCAGCACTTCTATCTGACTGATTCTTCCCAGTATCCTTTTTTGAATCTTCTTCCAGATTCCACCCACTAACCAAAGATATTTTCTAAGGGTTTATAATAAAGCCTCTTCTCTTCTATCTTTTTATGTTATCCCATCTTTTTTGATGATTTTATCAGTTCCCATGGGTTCAATTATCATCTCTATGCAGATGATTCTCAGATTTATATAGCCCATCCCTTTCTTCTGACATCCATTCTTGCATTACAAATTGCCTTTTAGAAATTTCAAACAGGAGTAGGCATCTTAAAATATAAGAGAGGAATATTATACCACCCACAGAGGGATAAAGCATGTCTCTTTGGGGATTGCTTCAATCATGCACAACCAGTTTGCAGCAGTCAAAAAGAAAACATACAATGAGTACTCTCTCAATGAAGTTGCACTGAGTCTTCAAACAATAAATTCTTTGTTTGACTTTTGAACCAACACTAGTGTTTTTGAAGCAAAGATATAATTCTTTAGCAAGAGTGGCCAGGGTGGAACATGGGCTGGACAGCATCTTAGGCTCACTGTGCTAATTCAGAGCTAATTTAACTATATTATCCACTTAGAAAGCTATCAGTGTCTCTAGAAGAACACACTGACTTTTTTTGGGGGGGGGGGGGCAGTCAGGACAGCTCTATCTCTTCCTATCCTACTAAATATGATGATATTGATCATGATATCAGGAAGTATATCAGGATGTTTCTATCCATTCAATGAAATCAGCAAATATTTATTCAGCATTTGTTGTGTTCAAGGCATTGTGCAAGGCATTAAAAGTATAAAGAAAAAATGCAGCAGTATTTGCTCTCACTCAAGAAGCTCCCATTCAAATGGGGGCACATACATTATGTACACATATAAAGATAGGATGGTGGTGGAGGAGGGAGACTGAAGATTAGAAATCACTGACAACAGTAGGATCTGGGGAGATTCCATAGGGGAGAAAACAGTTGAGCTCAGGCTTGAAGCAAGACAATGCTTCTGAGAAGCAGAGTTGAGAAGGGTAGGTCCTATAAAACATGGAAGCCAACCTCTGTGGAATCCACAGAGGCAGGAAGTGGAGTATTAAAGAGCATGAGGAACAGTTAGCAAGAAGTTCAGTTTGGCTGGAACACAGGGCTCTCTAAAGGGCCATATAAATTTATATCCTTCTTCTCAGTTAATTTATGTAAACCCCCTCCCTGACTGTGGGTCACAGAATAGGGTTTATTCTTGAAAAACCTATTATTAGCATAAATGTCTTCACTTATGTAACAATGACCTTGTTGGATACTAATCCTTTTCTAGGCTTTCTCTGGAGAAAGAAGAATGAGTTCAACTTTTTTCTATCACGTTAAGCAACATGTTCTCTAAGAAAAGAGAGGGAGGGAGAACCCATCTCTGTGCCCTGTCTCCAAGACTGTCTCCTGGATACTATTATCCCTTTGGAATCAACATAAAGTGGAGAAATGTTGTAACTATGCAAAAAATAATGTTTCCAGGTTTTTCTTCAGCTACTTTCAGAGACCTGAATCTAGTATAGAAACAAGGACAGTTTTGTCAATGTAGGAACAAAGAAAGCTGCACATTAATAGGTTGTCAAAAATGGGAACTGTTCTAGCTAAACTGGCTTCTTGTTGGATTGGTACTTTACTCTGGTGCTGGATCTGGTTAGGTAAACTTGAGTTCAAATCTGCCTTCAGACACTTAATAACTGTGGGCCTGGTCAGGACTTCTGTCTGCCTCAGTTTCTTCATCTGTAAAAGGAGGGCAGTAATAGCACCTCCTTTCCAGGTTTGTTGTGAGGATTAAAAGAGATATTTGTAAAGTGTCTAGCACTATTTCCATGGTGCCGAGTATAGCATCACAGATCTTAAGCTGGAAAGGATTTCAGTTCATATAAGCCAATACCTACCTTTTTCAAATGAAGAAAAGAACACTTAGGAATAGCAAGTGACATGTGGACCAGGTGGACATGAATTGATGCAAAATGAAGTGAGTAGAACCAGGAGAACATTGTACACAATAACAACAATGTTGTAATGAAAACCAAATGTGAAAGACTTAGCTATTCTGATCACTACAATGATCCAACACAATTGTAAATGACTCATGATGAAAAATACTGTCCACCTCCAGAGAGAGAACTGATGAATTCTTGAGTGCAAATTGAAGCATATTTTTTTCATGTCCTTTATTTTTCTTTTTGTGTGTCTGTATGTTTCTTTTGTTACATAGCTAATATAGGAATGTTTTGTATGATTTCACATATATAATCAATATCATATTGCTTTCTTTCTCAAGGGGTGAGAGAGGAATAGGAAGGAGAAAATTTGGAACACATTTTTTTTAAAGTGAATGTTAATTATTTTTAATGTAAGTGGGAAATATTTAAAGAAATAAAAATATTTTTAAAATTAAAAATAGCCTCTTAGGATTTGTTTGTATGGCTCTAAAGAGACCTCACCACTTGGGCTTGAGCAATTTTCAGAAGGATGTTGACTGTTATCTCGTCCAGTGATTCTTGCACACTATTTTAGAGACTTCCTTCTTACATACAGATTTTTCCATGGTGAGGATACTGATAAGGTGTTTTCCCCTAATGTTTCTTGTCCCTTTGTATAGTTGAAACACACATACACATGCCAATGACTATTTCCTTTTTGCCTAGCTCTCTCATGACAACAGAATGTGAAAGTCACATAGAAAACTCCATTAACAGCCTTATATGGCTAGGATTTGCATTCTTTATTGTTCAATTCTATATTCTGGTTGCCATTATGCCTGGCCCCGGTTACACTGAAATTAGTGATTATGGCATTTACAAATTTAGAAAAAAATTAGCATAAATTAACTAAAGACTTACTTAATAGACTTCTCAAGGTCCCTTAGCCAAGTCCCAAAGTGCCTAGCACAGTGCCTCACACCATAATAGGCACTCAGTAAATATACAATGATTGATTGCTGTATCAGTAAATATGTTCTCCTATTATATTCTTTACCTTAGTATGTGTTCCAGTAAATGTGGTTCCCTGTTGGCTCATTCACTGCTACACTTTGAATTTAATGTCTCTGTGACATTTCTGAATCTCCTATACCCTTCAGCTCAGATTAACCTGTTCTTTTCTGAAATGCAATAAAATCCACAAAAAGTTAGGAAACAGGGTCTCAACAATGACAGAGAGTTTTGTGAGCTGACAGATATTTGAGAAAACACCGGTGGAAAGTGCTTTGCAAATTGTAAAATATTTGCATGTTTTCCTAGTGATTAGTACTATGAACTTGGCACATAATAAGGGTTTCGTAAATGCTTATTGACCCACTAATATGCTCTACAGGTATATAGCTATTGAAGCTGAAAGCCCCATGTGCAATCAAGCTACTCAGAAGCCATAATCAAAACAATCTGGATTCAAATCCTCTTTGGGCTGTGTGAGTTGGATTATCAGAGTTTTAAGTTTCTTTACCTGTAAAAAGTGAATAACTGAATGAAAAAGCATTTATTGAGTACTTATTATATGTAAAGCACCGTGCTAAACATAAAAGTACCTGATGTAAAGGAACTTCCTTTCTAAAAGGGAAGACCACACTTATATTAGCTATTTTTTTTTTGAAAGGATGATCAATGAAGTTACTTGGGGACAGAATAACATCCCTTTTCCAGAATAGTATTAAGGAGAGTCTGGTATACAAGAGGATCAGGCAGCATCCTAAGCATGGATATGGCAGGAGAGGAAGCAAGAATAGAATAAAGATTAGAGTAGAAAGGAGAGTGAACCAGAGTAAATCAACAATAAAGGACTAAGTAAGGCATTCACCAATGGTTGATGGAAGGAGAAGATAAGGGGGGCATTTATAAAGCCAAACTTATACAATATATGTCCCAGGTACATAAATATCTGCTTTGTGGTATAGTGGAGGCACAAATGAGATGTTTATAGAGCATTCTGTCAACTTTAAAATGCTATAATAAATGACAATTACTATTATTATCTGAATTGAGACTGTCCTTTGCCTCTCTTTTTATCTCCAATACTTACTGTAGTGTTGAGATTGGGAAGAGGAGACCCCAAAAGTATGAGGTCATAGACTGGTGTCCTGAGGTGTCTCAAAAGAATTTGCAGGCTTGAACCCATCTTCTAGACAAGGGGCAAAGTTTATTGTAATTGTAATGTCATTACAAAAAACAGGCTTGACAAATTAGAGAAACATAGGATAGTTTACCTCTCAGACCTGTGGAGATGGAATAAATTTATGTCCAAAGAAGAATTGGAACTCTTAATTGAACACCATATAGATAATTTTGACTATATTAAGTTAAAAAGGTTTTGTACAAATAAAACTAATGCAGACAAGATTAGGAGGGAAGCAATAAATTGGGAAATCATCTTTACATTTAATGGTTCTGATAAAGGCCTCATTTCTAAAATATATAGAAAACTGTCTCATATTTTTAAGAATTCAAGCCACTCTCCAATCAATAAATGGTCAAAGGATATGAACAGACAATTTTCAGATGATGAAATTAAAACCATTTCTAGTCATATGAAAAGGTGCTCCAAATCACTATTGATCAGAGAAATGCAAATTAAGACAACTCTGAGGTACCACTACACATCTGTCATATTGGCTAAAATGACAGGAAAAGATAATGACAAATGTTGGAGGGGATGTGGGAAAACTGGGACACTGATACATTGTTGGTGGAACTGTGAACGGATCCAACCATTCTGGAGAGCAATTTGGAACTATGCTCAAAAAGTTATGAAACTGTGCATACCCTTTGACCCAGAAGTGTTTCTACTGGGCCTATATCCCAAAGAGATCATAAAGGAAGAAAAGGGACCCACATGTGCAAGAAAGTTTGTGGCAGCCCTTTTTGTAGTGGCTAGAAACTGGAAACTGAATGGATGCCCATCAATTGGAGAGTTGAATAAATTATGGTATATGAATGTTATGGAATATTATTGTACTGGAAGAAACAACCAGCAGGACGATTTCAGAGAGGCCTGGAGAGACTTGCATGAACTGATGCTGAGTGAAATGAGCAGAACCAGGAGATCATACATATACATGGCAACAACAATATTATATGATGATCAATTCTGATGGACATGGCTCTCTTCAACAATGAAATGTGTCAAACTACTTCCAATTGTTCAGTAAAGAAAGCCATATACACCCAGAGAGAGGGATTTGAAATGTGGACCACAACATAATATTTTCATCCTCTCTATCGATGTTTGCTTGCATTGGGTTTCCTTTCTCAAGTTTTTTTTTCTTGTAGATACAATTTTTCTTGCACAGCAAGATAAGTATGGAAATACGTATACATATATTTGAATTGTCAAGTATTTGAATATAATTAACATGTAGTGGACTTCCTGCCATCTAGGGGAGGGGAGGGAACTAGGGGGAAAAATTTGTAATGGAAAGCTTTTTAAGGGTCAATGTTGAAGAACTACCCGTGCGTATGTTTTGCAAATAAAAAGCTTTAAAAGGGCCCCCCCCCCTTGAATTTCCAAAAGAAATTAGCAGAGAAACAGAAGCAAGGAGACACATTTATCCAGCTTTTTTTATCATCGATATGCTAATTCTATGGCATTGGTAGGAAACAATAGTTTCCAGTCTTGTGGACCAGATTATTATTGATCAGATTACCAATCAGCAATGAATTGAGGAATGGTTTTATTCACTATGGTCTCTAGAGTTTGATCTATGGAACAATCCTGAGGCCAGAAGCTATCTGATTAAGGAGTGGTCAGAATGAGACAGATTGGGTATGGGAGTTTCCAGAGGCAGACTCCAAAACCAGAAGATCTAGAATCACTGACTTATTGCCAGAATAGAAGAAGCCCCCTCCTAAAATCAGGGGACCACAGAATCATATTTCATCAATAGTGCCCAACATATGGTGACTACTTAATAAATGTTTATTGATGGACTGATAGATGGAAAACAAATTTCAACTATTTGAAAATTCACCTAATAGAGCTTTAACTAGCAGTTCTGGCAACCTAAACAAGCATTAACAAAACATGCCTTTAAATCAATAAACTTAGTTGTTGGAAGATAAGAGTCCGGAATGCCAAGCCCCAAGGGAGAAACACAGTGACACAGCAAGACTGGAAGGAAAGATTAGTGAGGGACTGGGGAGTGAAACAAATATATCTGAGAGATTCCTATTTTAACTAATTATTCAAGCTAATTAAATTATTGTATGCAAAGTTCAGTAGATTCTACCCTACAGGAAAGTTATGAGCACCCTTAAATTTCAGAACCTTGGTAAGGATCCCGATTACCCCATCTTAGTTCCTTACTTTATCTTTTCGAACTCTTTTCAGATTCAGTCACTTTTGAAAAATGATTACTTTTTGAGGCCAGGCAGAGTGATGAGATTTGAGAGAAATCTGAAAGCTTCCCTTCCAAATTGTCACAGTGATTAAAATTTTTTGGCTTACAACATTAAAGACTCTTTTTAAAATATACTTCTTTTTTCAGCAATATTTTGTTTTCATACTCCAGGATCACCATGTTGAGGATTTATTTGTTAAATTACCTAGGAAGTTTCACAACAAGACCTTGGGGTCAAGTGAGTTTTGTTTTGTTTTTGTTTTTGTTTTTGTTTTTGTTTTTTTGATTTTTTGCTGAGGCATTTGGGGTTAAGTGACTTGCCCAGGGTCACACAGCTATCAAGTGAGTTTTAATAAGGGAAAGGGGAGCAGGAAAGGCTGGGTGGAAGTTTCAAGGAAAAAGACTTCCTTGAATTAAGGAAGAACTTTCTAATAACTGGAGCTGTCCAAGGAGGGATGGACTGAGGTGCCTCTTGAGGCAACCAGTCCCCTGACATGTTAAGTGTTCAAATACAGGATGAGTCAGTAAGGGATGTTTTCAGAAAGGATTTCAGCATAAGATAAGAGATTGGACTAAAGCTATAAAATCACTTTCAATTCTATAATCCTATGATACTGATGATGATGATGATAATAATAAATATCATTAAGTAGCACTTTAAGTTTGCAAAGCTTTTTAAGTGGAATCAAGCCAATAAGTATTTACTAAGCACCTAAGTCAAACAGACACGGTGCAAAGTATTTTGCAAATATTATCTCATTTGATCTGTACAACAAATCTTGTACAATGATTATCTCCATATTATAATTGAGGAAACAAAGGCTAGGTGACTTGCTCAGGTTCACCAAACTAGAAAGTGCCAGAGGCTAGATTCCAACTCAGATATTATTTTTTAAAAAATAATAAGTTTTTTATTTCTCAAAATACATGCTAAGATAGTTTTCAATATTCACCCCTGCAAAATCTTGTGTTCCAAATTTTTCTCCCTCTCTCCCTCCTCCACCTTCCCCTAGATAGCAAGTAATCCAATATAGGATTACTTGTGCAATTCTTCTAAACATATTTCCACATTTATCAGATGTAACTTTACATATTATCTCATTCAGTCTTCACAACTATCCTGTGAGGCAGGTGCTATTATTATCATTTTATGGATGAGGAAACTGAGGCTGAGAAGGGTTAAAGAATATGCCCAGCATCACAGGGCTATTAAGTGTCTGAGGTAGGATTTATTCCCACAGATTGAAGAGAAATGGTGCAAATAATTCGAAAGAGGAAAATGTATAAGTCATTTGCTTGGCTTTGGGGTACATTATGTGTTTCCATTTTCTAATTACATTTTTTTGTTAATGTCAATAAACAATTTAGTTTGCATCCCTAAGCATACTGATAGCCATTAGCAATTTTCAGGCTCTAAGCAATCAGCAAATAATTTTTTTACGATGCTAACATCGACTCTCTTGCAAAATATTTGATTCAAGAACTAGTATGGTGCACACTTATCCTTTTAAGAACATTTCAAAAGCAAACCTCGTTCTCCCTCACTATAGAGTACCCAAGAAAAAATTGCACTTGGCTCTGGACTTGTTTAGTTGGTACGGGAAAACAGACCAGAACTTACGTAAATACCGAACCTATCAAAAATACTTGTTGGATTGAATTAAACTGAATAATTCAGTAGAATGGACGTTCCCTAAGAGAAGGAATCTTTTCTGTCTTTGCATAACCTGAGCTTAGCACAGAAGGCAGGCAGTATGCTTTTTTTTTTTTTTTTTTTTTTTTTAACGGCTTGGAAAGGACTCTAGATTTAGTCAGAAAGTCTTGCCTCCGATACTTAGTGTGACCTTGGATAAGTCATGTAACTTCTATGTCCCAATTTCCTCATTCCTAATATGAAGGGGTCTGACTGGACAGTTTCTAAGTTTCCTTTCAGGTCTAAATGCGATGTATTCAATAAAAGTAAGCTTCTTAAGGATGGGGCTATTTCCGTTTTTGCCTTTTTATCTCTCCAGGACACAAAGACCTGTACGTTTGGTACACAGCAAGCGTTTAATAAATGTATAAATATATCCTTGCTATTGCCTCCCACAAGACACTCCACCTCGTACTCCGTTGGTTTTCATTGTCACCCTCCCCCCTTCAAAGATGCAATTCTCTCCCTTCCCCCCACCTCTTTTTTTTTTCTTGGCTGAGGACGAAGAAAAGAAAGACAGCCAAGCTTTTAGAACACAGCAGAAATGACTGCATTAATCATTTATTCGCAAAAATTCGGTGCTGTCTTTGGTCAACTTTTGTCCTCAGGTACAAGGAACTTCTCTTTCCCCCTAAGTAAGGACTCTCAGTTCAGATCCGGGAGCTGTTAAGTTACTTATTTGCTTCCACTTCGAAAACCAGAAGGAGCCTGGCATCCAAATTGCCGGCTTCGCCGCCCCATTCACCCAGCTATTCCCGGGCCCACAGACCTCTAACTGGGAGTGGTGGGGAGGGGGGTTGGAAGGGACGCGACGGGTCGAAGAAAGAAGTGTATTTTCCATAAGAGCCTCTTACCGACCTGGCTCAGAAATTGGGAAGCAGCGGTTTCGGCAGCAGCCACCGCACCACCCTGCCAAGCAGCAACTTCAGCTAAAAGCAGCGGGCAGGCGCGAGGAGGGGCCCGGGAGGAGGGCAGCGCTTCTGGGATATTGAATGTAAGTCTCGCAACAGGCTTCAAAGAACGTTGCTCTCAACTCTCCGCCTCCCAACCTCCCTCAGCATCACCCCCCCCATCATCCCCCGAGCCCCAACCCCCTTTCTCCCTTTTCCTGTTGCGTCCCAGCCCTCCGCCCCACGTTCTTCTTTTGCTGGCACAGACTGACCCAGAGCAGTTCAGCTCTGCTCAACCGTGCGGTGCTGTGCTGTGCGCTGCGCAGCTCCTCTCAGCTTTGGAGAGCCCAGCGGCAAGGGCGCGGAGCCGGGGAGCCCCAGCTTAGCGCTCCCTAGGATTCCGGGGCCGCTCCCCTCCTAAGCCGCAGGCGCTGCCGCCTCCGCCTCCGCCGTCTCCTCCTCCTCGGGAGTTGCGCGTACAGCGGAGGCACCCCCCCGGGACGCCCGCAGCCAGCCAGACGGTCTGCAGGGCTGACCGGCAGACTGGAGCCCCCGCAGTAGGGTGAGCGGCCGAAGGGAGCGCGCTTAGAGACCCGCCCGCAGCATGGATTCGGATTCTGGAGAGCTGAGCGAGGGAGAGCCGGTCTCCGCGGCAGGTAAGGCTGAAGTGGCAGGGGTTGCTATGGGGAGGAGGGGATAGAAGAAGAGAGTAGGAGGTGGGGAGAGAAATCGCAGGGATTTCTCTAGCAGAAGGACTGGCTCACAGAAGGCAGAATTAGTTCTGTAAGATAGAATTTTTTAACCAGCTGGCTGCGGGTATGTACGTGCGCGGGTGCGGATTTTCATCCTTCTTGGCGCCCAACCAACTTATTTAGTTGCAGAATGTCTCAAGGGTGCCACTGTAGAGAGGTGTGCACTGGGCTAAGGATAGCCCAAGTCTTGTATTGGGCTTTTCTTCTCCTGGAAGCAGGGTGGGAAGAATGTTTGGGAAATACTTATAGTGTGCCGCATCAAGGATTGCAAAATATCTGTCCTTTGAATTTTATTTCCAAATGCTGGCTTAAAGAGTCCCTAAGCAGAAGGGTTTAGTTAAAATGTATAGCAGGTGACTCAGTCTGAAGTCAGGAAAGATAAAAAGGTGGAGTTTAGAGTAATTTCGTGGGAAATGACCAGACGAGAAATTCAGTGCCTTATGTATTGTAGTTTCTAGAAATTATCATTTTTCCCCTCTCAGAACTATAGTTAGGTATATCCTAAAGCTCCAAACTGGCGCAGAAGGTATAAGTGAGCATCTTGAGGGACCGGAAGACGTGGAGAGAGAGGTGTGCCCTGTAATAATGGAGGGTGGGGGGAAGGGAACAGAACGAGCGGTTTTTTTTTTTTTGTTGTTGTTGTTGTTGTTGTTTGTTTTTTTAACATTGGCTAATCGATGTAAAGGCAGACGATGGATTGTAATCCATCTCTTCACCCCCTCTAGGTTCTGAACAGGAAGAATTACCACCAGCCTTCTTTGGTGATCTGCTGACCCCTCACACTCTCCTGTCCACCCACAGTCGTAATCATCCAAACATCAATTCACTCTTAAATCACTTCCCTCTTCTTCCCATCTCCGTGACCATTCACCCACGCTTTAACTCACCAAATCATGCTCTCTCTCACCTACTCTTCCCACGTATTCTTTTGAATGTGAGAATATATGTAGAGATCTTCAGTCCTAGCTACTGGGAATTGGGGAAGAAAGACTGGGAATAGAAAAATCAGAGACTCCCATAAACCCAGCCTCCAAATGTCATTTATTGATGTGTTCCAGGAAGGACCCTCAGGCAGTCAGAGGACCCACACCAGTGGACTTGGAGTAACCAAAGACTACCCCAACACAAAGCCTTAAACTCTCACTCCCACAGAAAGAGAATTCCTATACTGTAGCAGATCCCCTGAAGTCCCTTCTGTCATAGATCCTGTGCTGGTTCAAAATAAAGTTAAACTAGGGTCCTGAAGTATAAACCAGAAGAGAGAAGATGCCTACTAATCTCTTTTAGTGGCTCTGGTAAGCATACATCTGACAGGTGAAATGGAACAGCAAATATTCTGGTATCTTGAGTGCCACTTATATATTTGGTCTATATATGTGCTCTTGTGCATTTATC
The DNA here is from genome assembly GCA_023553655.1 of Myrmecobius fasciatus. Lineage (NCBI taxonomy): Eukaryota > Metazoa > Chordata > Mammalia > Dasyuromorphia > Myrmecobiidae > Myrmecobius > Myrmecobius fasciatus. The sequence goes on along the minus strand of JAJPUD010007756.1, from coordinate 28,109 downwards.
TGTACATCTCTGAGGCATAACCATAAATTGAAACCCATCTTCATATTCAGTTTACTTTGACTTTATAGTCACATCTTATATTTGAGCATATCTATGTGTAAAGCTATATGTTAGGGAATGTAATTATTTTAAGAATTTGGGAGGAAGTAGAGGGAGGAGAGACAGAGCAGCACTTAGAATGTTCTTCCAACTAGAGGAAAAGTAGAAAAAAGCACTGTATGTATTTGGAGTCAGGTTTGAATCAGAGCTCTGTTCTTACTATTTAGGCAAATTACTACACATCTATTGAGTTTTAGTTTCTTTTTCTATAAAAAGGGGGTGGAGAGGGGTGACTAGATGGTGTCTGAGATCCCACCCAACTCTAAAAATCTTGTGACTTCATCAACAAAATCTGATATCCTTCCTGCAATCCATTTAATACTGGCTTTTTTGGCAGAAGAGGGAGGGGAAGAAAAGGAAAGGGAGGAGGATCAAAAAATGAAAAGGAAGGAGAGAAAGTAGATGAAAGGACTGCAAAGGGAGAAGGTAGTCTAAAGTAGTTTGTATCTTCTCAGATGAGGGAAAGAAACAGATTTAAAGTATCCACTTCCTTGTGCCTATAGTCACAGCCCTACCTCCCTTCTCACTAAAGCAGTATTACTTCTGTATAGCTATGAATAATGATTATGGTAAGGGGACCCTGAAAAGCTACCAGCCATTAATTAGCCAACTCATTTGGGGATTTTGAGTTACATTTCTTCTGTCAATCATATTAATTATTTGCTTCTATTGTCTACAGTAATCGAAAATATGCTTTATCTCACAAGTGAAGCAAGTATGTCTGAGAATCTAGGAATTGGAAGGTACCTCAGAGGTCATCTCATGACTCCCACGTATAATATTCTTGACACATAACTGTTACCCACTAGTGACAAGGAACTAACTTCCTCTTAAAGAATCCTATTCTACTTTTGGACATCTCTAATTCCTTTTTTTTTAATTTGGTGTGTAAGGAAAAAAAAATTGCCTCCTAGAAACTTTTGTTCACTGGTCCTCTCAAGTCATAAAAAATAATCTAATTCTTATTTCACATGATAACCTTTCACTTATTTGTAATCATAGTAATCATGTCTTCCCCCAAGTCGTCTCTTCTTTAGGTTAAATATCCCCAGTTCTTATAAAAGAGTATCCTGTGACAAAAATTCACATCATCCTGTAGCTTTATTGTAAATCTACTCATTCCTTAAGGACAGGAACTATCTTCTGCTTCTTTGTATCCTCATTGAATAGTTTAGTGTCATCACATAGAGATTATTATTGACTGACTGATTGACAATATGCTGGCCCTTCTGAATGAGACATTTTGTAGTATATTGAGTAGAAAGGCCTTGGAAGCAAATCCTGGGTTTAAATCCTGTCTCCAACAAATACAAATCACTTAACCTGTTGGTGCCTCAGGCACATAACATTCTAAAACCATCAGTTCCCATCTGTGGAAGGAATTTCCACACTGGGAAGTATCCCACTCCTTTTCTTCTTCCCCTTAACCCCTCCCCCCAAAAAAACAAATACCTGTCAAATGAACAAACCATAAAATAAATATCTGAACTGCTCACATACTTTTGAGTACAGTTTTCACGAAAGCAGACTTATAATTTAACAAAGATGATCCTTTAAATTTAATTATAGAATACAAATTAATGAAATGGAATAATTGTTCCCCATTTACAAAGTACAGAATCATACAAATTTAAAGCTCAGAGGAAACTTAGAGTTCATTTACTTTAACTTCTTCCTTTTGTAAATGAAGAAACTAGCCCTGATTATTATTTTTGTATGTATATGACCTTAAGCATTTATCTGTATCATCTATGTCACTAATTGGGTATACATGATAAAGTATGGATACCTTCCTGAGTGCATTCATCTGCATGCATGTGTGTGTATGTGTATTACACTCTATGTCAGTAGCTTTCAGATTTGACCATGAAGACCACCTTCCTTTAATCCATAATTCTATCCTTCTTAGGATCATGTAAAGTTATTGTTCTTAGATAGCTTCTCATTCTTTCTTTTTAGTTATTTTTTTGAGGGGGAAGAGATATACTGTTGGCATATCACCTTCATTTCTGGAGGTAACCCTCCGTCCTTCAACCCCTCCAACCATCAGGCCTTATAACAAAAAGTTGGGAGGGGGACAGAAGAAAAAACAGTTCAACGAAACCAAACAATAGATTGACAATGTGGGACAGTATATGCACTATTTCATATCCAGAGTCATCACTTCTGCAGAAAAAGGAGAAGGGCGCTTCTCTAAATATTTACAAAGGTGAATCAAAGCATCCATAGTTCTCAGACTGTGTCCCTTCCTCAGAGTATCTTTTATCCCTAGCATTTGTCATACAAATTCCATATCCTGGGACTGCCTGCAACTTTGGATAGGGGCTTAAAATTTTAATTTGTTTTTATTTACTATTCTTCTATATTATATATATATATATACTATACTATATACTATTATACTATTCTTACTATACTTCAGGAAACATATGATATTTCACAGGATTGTAAAGTTTAAGGATGGCTAAGAAGCCATCCCTCTTTATACAGGGATATGTATTCCTATGCACATATCTCTTCTTATACAGATGTGGAAATTGAGGCTCAGAGAAGAAGAGAAGTGGCTTGCCCAGGGTCACTTATTTAATAGTGTCTGAGACAGGATTAGAATTCAAATCTTTAAGTGCAGAGCTCTATCCCCTGTGCCTCTCATCCTGCTTCTTTTAGGGCACTTTTGTATATTCCTGAAGTTTTATAGTTTCCATGATTAGGAAAAAGCCAGGGTTTATGGAACACTGGATTACTTCCAGAGACCCAACTTGGCAGTCTTTCCACCAGCAAACCCACCATTAACCTCTCAGACATGCTAGAGAGTTTTAGTTTCAGGATGATTGAGAATTTTTCCTGAGAAGCAACTGGAGAATCAATAATAATGATCTCAGCCCTCCTTTTCTGGCTCAGAAAGATGCTATAATATGCCCCACCCTTCGCTAAGGGAAAAAGAGTGTCCCCTCAAGCCAGCCCTCACAGATTTTTCAGGCAAATGTATGATCCATTGGCACTGCACTGTCTCCCCTGCTGTACAGTGACTGGCTGAGATGAGCAATTTTTATACATTTCCCCTCATGTCCCTCCCCTGCTCAAGAATCCCTAAAGGATTCCTTTTGCTTATCATATCAAATCCAAATTCCTCTGCCAGGTTCCAACTTTCTAGGATTATTATTCCTCACATTTGACATTCTATCCCCTTCCTTTGAACATTTGTACAAAAGTTGCCCTGATGCCTAGAATGGGGGCAGTTAGATGCACTATAGATAAAAGGTAGGACCTGGAGGCAAGAAGATTTCAGTTTAAATCTGACCTCAGACACACCTGGCTGTGTGACCCTGGGCAAGTCATTTAACCCTGTTGCCTCAGTTTCCATTATTTATAAAATGAGTTGTTAGAGAGGGAAATGGAAAATTTCCCTAATACTTTTGCCAAGAGAGCCCAAATGGGGTCACCAAGAATCCGGCATGATTGAAATGACTGGTTGACAATAAGACCAGAATGTACTGTATGTCTGCCTTCATTTGTACCTTTTAGATTCCCTTCAAATCTCAGCTTAGACTCTTCCTTATAAGAGTCCCTTTTTGATCCCATGAATTTCTAGGAACCACTATCCCTCTGAAATTACCTTGTATATGTCTTTAGATACTTTTTATCTATAAACATGTTGTTTCCCCTAATAAATTGTTTCATCCATTCTATACCTTTGGACAAAGGTTCAAAGAAAAGAGATAGAATGTTGCATATGAGGAACAAGCAAGAAAGTCAGGTATAATAAGCTAGAAAGCTAGAACCCGGCATAGGAATTTGGATTTGATGTGGCAGCAAAAGGAACCCACTGGGGGTTGTTGAGCAGGGAGGGACATGGAGGAAGTGTTTTAGGAAGACTAGTCTGGCAGCAGTGAAGAGGAGTAGGGGACAGACGGAAGACAAGATCAGCTGTGAAACTGTTGCAATAATCCAAGCATGAGATGATGAGAGCCTGAGCCATGGAGATAGCAGTGGGACAGAGAAGAAAAGACAGATTTCAAAGGAAGAGGTTTCAAAGGATTGGATGTCAGCATACAGTGACAGATTGGATGTAGGGCATGAAGGAGATGGAAGAACCAAAGGTGATTTTGAAGCTTTCAAGCCTGGGAGGATGACAGTGCTTCTGACAGCAATGGGGAATGATAAAATCCATCTCAGTTGTGTTAAGCTTCTGGTGATAGCAAAACCTCTGAAGTGGAGGTGTCTTGTAGGCAGCTGGAAAAAAAAAATACAAAGTACAGCTGAGATGTCTGGCCAGAATCTCAGTGTTGGTAGGAAGTAAAGTCATCCACTGAGACTGGAGGATGGGGGGAGTGTGTGTGGTGGGGAGAGGGGTATAATCAGCCCACATACTTCCATAACACTCTAAGGTTTACAAAGTATTCTCCCCACAACAATCCCAAAAGGAAGGGCATCATTTTCCCCATTTTGAAAGTAGGGAAACTAAAGCCCAGAGAGATAAAATTTACAGAGAGAGGAATGGGAAATTTAATGAGGGGAGAGATCTATAGTGAATGCTGTTAGGGAGAGAAACTCTTCACACTCAGGGTCAGTTTTACTTTCCCAGGATTTACTACACATTACTCCACTTTACATACTCAAAGCCCAACTAATTATTATTCCTCACATGTTACTCAGCTTGTCAGCAGGTATTATTTCACTTTTGGTTTTGTATCCCCCCAACACCCACCACATAAAGAATAAGTGCTAAGTAAAATGTAGTAGTTGCCTAATAAAAGTATGTGTTTTTGATTTATCTTATTTGCACAGGCTTGGAATGGAAGGTATTCTCTTTTCACCTCTGCCTTTTAGAATTCCTCATTTCCTTCCCTGCTCAGCCCAAGTGATACCTCCTATTGGAAGTCTTTCCTAATCTTCCCAAATGTTCATGCCTTCCCATTTTCAGTTACTTTGAATTTCTTTCTAGATACAGGATATTTCAAAACTCTTAGTGCAGTTTTAAGTTTTTGCTTTTTCAGGATGTTTTATATTTATTTCCCTTACAGAATGGGTGCTCCATTATGATAGGGCCTTTTTGGATTTGCTTTTGTATCATGATGCTTAGTTAGCTTAATAAAACCCATTGAAAATTAAGAAGAAAGACTGAAAGCAACAGCTGGGGCCAGGTAGAAGTTAGACACCTTGAACCTGTGATGGCCTATATACAGCTCTGTCTTTTCCTCTAAAAATGTTGCAAACAGTGGGGATGATGGGGCACCATGGTTCCTTAAAAGGTTGGGAAGGTAGGAGAGTTTAGAAATCCTGAGAAGGCAACATTCATTAGATAGTTGCCCAAGAAGTCTTAGGTGAGGTGTAGATCTAGGTTCAGTGTAGGGAATGAGTGAGAAATAATAGGAGATGCTGAGTGATGAACTAAAAGCCTAAGTGAAGAAATTAAGTGGATACTGAGCAAGAATGTGAAAGAGTGGGGAAGGGGGTTTTGGTAGAAGGGATGTGTACTGAGTTAAGTCATCTCAAGTTGAGGGCAAGGTTTGTAACCTTTCTTATTTCATAAACCCCTTAGCTGAAGCTTTTGGAGTTCTCAGAATGTTTTAAAGTGCATAAAATAAAATATAGAGCAATACAAAGGAAACCAATTATACTCAAGTATAGTTATCAAAATCTTTTTTTTAAGTTTCAAGATCCCACATTAAGAAACATTACCCTGGAGAGGGTGGGAGAGTTATAGTGATTGCTGATGAGTGATTTAGATTTGTAGAAATGGAGAACTACCACCACCTTTACTGCCTTGCTCATGCTATTCCTTCAGCCTGGATATTTTCCTCCTTTCTTCATCTCATCAAAATCCTAACCAACCTTTCAGGCCTAGCTCTAGCCAAGTTTGTCTCACTCTTAAACATGCTATTCTTTTTTCTACTTTTACTCATTCTACTCACCCATCCTACCCCTAGCCTATGTGCTCTCTTTCTTCACCTCCACTCCTCCCAATCATTCAAGGTCTAAACCAAGCTTTTATGTCATAGTAAAAAGTTTGCTGGAGAAAGTTCCATGCTCTTGAGCTGTGTGACCTAAGGCAAGCCACTCTAAACCTCATTTTTCTCATCCATAAAATGAAAGTATTGGAATAGATGACTTCTAAAAAAAGTCCTTCCATGTCTAGATTTATGATCCTCTGGTAAATTCTATCTCTTCCCTAAAGCCTTAACCACTTTTCCAGCCTATTTTGATCTCCTGCTTCCCATGTCACACTCAGATCTATTTCTCTTTAGAGTTTAAATGTCTCGTTTTGATATAAAGAACGGTTGATTTAATATAACTAACTAAATGATCCTGAAGAGACCAGATTTGAAACCACTTTTCTGTTCTAATAGATGGCTCAGCAATCATCCTATGAATGTATGGTCTGATTAGATATATAGAAGAATCCTTTGTCCTCTCCCCCCCAATTCCCCACAGAATTCTGGAGGCTAGGAGAACAAGCTATGAAGACTTCAAAACTATATTAATATTTTTTGAACAACAATCTTCATGATGGTTTCCAGAGAGAAAAATAAGCAAAAGAATTAGACTAATTTTTTTTTGCTTTCCACATTATATTTTGGCTTACATATGACTTTAAAATGTAAATCCAAAGGAAAGAGCAAGGCAGAAGGAGCATTCATTCAATTTTATATGCATTCCTTGAACATTTCCTATGTACATATCACTGTGGGAAAGACATGATTCTTGCCCCCACTGAGCTTTGGACTAGTTGGGAAGAGAAGGCAGGTACATACAAAACTAGTTAATGGTATAAACAGTATTCTTATAGGCAGAGAAAAGAGAAATCACTGCTCAATCAAGGAAAACTTCCTGGAATATCATATCAGATTGCAGATAATATACTAAGTCAAGCTAAATCAATGCCTTCCCTAACTTCCCAGCCACTTCCAAACCTCTCTCTTTTCTGTATAATGTAACTGTACTACCTCCTGTAAAGCATTAATTAATTATTGTCTTCTGTCAAGAAAGGTCATAGATTTGGAGCCACAAGGGACCTTAGAGCCATAATAATCCAAACTATTCATTTTTTTGGAGATAAGGAAACTGAGGTCTAGGGAAAGGTCAGGCAGGTAGGTGTCATACCCAGTTCTTCCCTGACTTTGTGGAATTGAATCCTCTTGCCCATTCCCTTTTGCTGAATATTCTACCTTCTTGTCATGAGAGACAACACATTTCTCTTGGTTCTCCCAAACTCTCTAACCATTCCTTGACCTTTTCCCAATCCTTCTCAGTATGTCTTTACCATTTTGTCTCTGGTCCTCTTTCAACATATTCTCTACTGTAGCAAACTCATTCAATTGTTCCTGAAATGACATCTTCCAAATTAAACTTTCAAGAAGACAGACATTTATTATGTGCATTAAGTGCAAGGTGTTGTACTAGATACTAGAGACATAAAGATAAATATAAGGCCTTTAAAAGACTTAATTTTACTTAGCTAAAAATCTCAGTCTTGAACTTTAACCTCCCTTCAGAGCTCTAAACCTGCACTTCTGAATCAACTTAAGGATATCATCACATGAATGTACTATTAGCACCACAAACTCAACATTATCCAAAACAAAACTCTTCCCTCCTTAATCTTTTCCTTCTCCTGTCAAAGGTACTTCCTACTGCTGGAAACTTTAAGGTTTCCTTTAACTCTTCCTTCTAATGTTCAAAAGGGCATTCTACTTCTATAACATCTCTTCTGTCTCTATAGTCTTACTACTGACACTAGTTGAGGCCCTCATTACCACTAGCCTGCACTTATGTTAGCTTTCTAGTAGGTCTCCTTACCCTCTTTCCCTCCCTTCATGACAGTGCTGAGTAAATGCTATCTTCCTTCCCTTCTCTTTTTCTCCCATTGCAACAATAAAAACAGCAAAAATGCAACAAACAAAAACATCCTCAAAACAACCATACCTAGTCCACAAAACAAATTTTCGCATTGGCCAGGTCCAAAAATGCATCTCTTATTAGATTTTTTAAGTCCATCACCTCTCTGGTAGGAGGTGTGGGTGGTGTGATTCATTTTCAGTGATGTTCTATGCTTTACTGCTTTAATGCCTTTATTCACTCTTATGCCTGAAATGTTCTCCCTCCCCCTCTTTACCTGTTGAATTCTTACCCATTCTTTAAAGCTCAACCCACACACTCCCTCCTTCTTGAAGCCTTCCATGATCCCAAAGTAGTAATGAGTTTCCTTCTCAGATTTCACATTGCACTTTGTTGTGTATGTACCTTTTGTGAAATAGTTTATATTATCCTGATCTATATGTCTTGGAGTCCTCAGATTTAAAACTGGAAAGGATTGCTAGATAGTTTCTTGTCATTAGAGCAAACGTATTTCTTGGTTCTCCCAAATTATTCCTTCTCATTTTCCCCCAATTCTTTATCATATGTATTCTCTATCATTCTACCTTTGGCCCTCTTTCTATATATTCTTTCTTGTAGCAAACTCATTTACTTTCAATTGATTGTTCTATAAGGATAGCTTTCCAATTAAACTCTGCTTCAAAATGTTCTTTCCACTCTACCATGTTATCTCCCCTACTAAACTATAAGCTCCATCAAGGCAGGGACAGAGTGTCTAAACTTCTCATCTCGTTCAGCACTAACCATAGTGCTTTCCATAGAAAATGGATGGATGGATGGATGGATGGATGGATGGATGGATGGATGGATGGATGAATGGATGGATGAAGATGGCACATGCAAGGGCCAGTGAATAGGGAGGCTTGCTTGGAGTAAAGGGTTAGTATTAAAGAGTAGTAGAAGATGAGAGTAACCATAATTAAAAAGTAGATAAAAACAGATCTACAGCAATGATTTTTTTGTGTCATGGAACCCCTTTGGCAATCTGATGGAACCTAAGTATCTCTTCTGAACTGAACTGTTTTTAAGTGAAAAAAATTAATAGAATTACAAAGGAAGTCAATTATATTGAAAAACAGGCAGAGATATTCAATATCAATAACAATATTCAATAACAATAGGTGTGTGTTTGTATGTATATGTGTACATATGTATGCATGGTACACCTTTAATTTAATTTGCATTATTAATATTTTCTCCACCATTTTCTTAAGTCTAGATGATCACCAAAACAATAAATCAAGTCTTGATTTATAGTTACTACTGATTTCTGAATTGTAAGTTGTCAACTGAAAATTTAACAGTGGACTCCAGCATACTCCTGGATATAGCTATCAAAAGTATTTTTTAATAAAAAAAAGTTCACACACCCCAGGTTAGGAAACTCCTCAAAGGCCATCTTGTCCAATACCTTCATTTTGCAGGTGATGAAACTGATTCCTGAGGGAGGTCATTCAGGTAGTAAATGGCCCAGATGGGATTTGAATCCAGACTCATATAACTCCAAAGTCAGTCTTCTTTCTACTTCACCACAGCCATTATTATTATGGTTAATACAATTCACCATATAGGCTTTGCTGTGATTTGTTATATGTGTTGTTTTTATTTCATCCTTGTACTTTTCATTCTCTTTTAAAAAATAAAAAAACTTAGCACCTGCTTTCCAGTGCATCAGGAAAACTACATCATCATTGCTTTTCATAGTGCTCTCCATTCATGTAATCATTTATTTTTTTGTTGGGTTACTATTAGCTCCTATTCGATTCCCTTGCAAATCTCTGTAAAGACACCACTTAGCTGATTTTATTTGATTTTTTCAGTCTCTTGCCTTCTCTTCCCCTCTATGTAAAAATACTTGTGTAAGTGGGTGTTTGGTCTGTTTTCCATACCAGTATAGAAATGAAAACGATGAAGATCCTAGAAAACATGTTTCCCTCAACAACCCAATTAAAGAGACTTCCAAAGGCAAATTAAAGTCCTTTCCTCACATATATTGAAGTATGCTAGATTAAAAATACCTTTTAAAAAAATGTACATGAAATGCTCTTTTTAGGCAACCGCATGACATAAAGCCTGAGGCCTCTTTAGGAAAATGTAAAGCACTTCTTGAGTTTCTCCAGCATCACAGCCTGGGAATAAATTTGAGCTTGTTAATGGAAAATCTACTAGTGTGTGGATTGTTTTAAAAAAAAAAAAAAAGGACCAACTTGGCAGCACAAAAAGTGCTAGGCACACCCTAATACAAACCAGCATTTTGTAACTCAGTTCTCACTCAAGGAAAAAAAAATCCATACTTCAATTGTATCCAAATTTTTAAAAGTTGCTGAAAAGCCACGGAGACAGCCACTAGCTTCTGGGTTATATTTTCATCAGTAAAATATGCTTGTTCTACTAAATTCTCTTTTAGCCCTTCAGGAAAACAATTCAGTTCCTTTCTCTTGTAAATGGTAACAGTAATGGTAACAGCTTGTATTTACCTGATGGGAAAGTCAGATTGATACCTGTGACTTCCTAAAGTGCAGTCCTTGGAAATCCATTTAGTTGAACCTCTGGTTCTCACAGTCTGTAACTAACAGATTATAATTGCAGGATAAACTTCTTTTTTAATAGAAAGAAGGAAGCAGATTGGGTTCCCTGAGAGGCGGAAAGCCAGGCAATTCTGGGTTCTGCTCCTGCTTTGCTAATCCTTGACCGTCACTCTTACCTTGGTCCGGTTCCCTTTCTGCTTAGACAGAAATAAGGAAGTCTGGGACCCGAAGCAAGGGTGAGGTTTGTATGAACTTGGGAAGTTGGAGCAGAAGAGCAGGCAGCACCAGACCAAGTGGTAATGGGAAAGGCCAGGGAAGCAGCAGACCCAGACTCTTGTCTTGGCTTTGCTATTAACTAGCAAACTAGTGACCTTAAACAAACCTCAATACTAGCTTTAGTTTAATTCCAGTTTAGAGTTGAGGTTTCTAGTTTCTTTTGCCCAGTCTCCATTCTCCTGTTTCTGGTGCCCTAAGGAAGGAAAGGCAGGCAGTGTGATATAGTGGAAAGAGTGAGAAGACTTGGGTTCCAAGGCATTTCTGTAGTCAGGAATACCAGCACCAGCTGGGCTGGAGGCCTTAGCAGGGCAAGCAGAGGTAGGCAGGGTATTGCAGGGAGTGGCAGTCCCAGCCCTGGCTCTGCTCCTACAACTGTGGCAGCCAAGTATGGCTGTTGGACAGAACTCCCAGTCTGGAAGAGTCACGATGGACCAGCGCTCTCTGAGGCACTTCCATGGGCAAGTCATTCAAAGCTCCCTAGTTCTCAGTTTCTTCATTATAAAATAAAAAGATCAGAGGGCAAACAGGCAGCCCACAACACTCCTGAGTGTGTCCAGAACCAGATTAAAATATAATTGGGAAATATTTAACATAATAAATAAAATATAATAAAGCATAGAGAACATTGCTAAATCAATAAGTGACTACAGGGATCTTTATGTATGGATTAGTATGGCCCCCAGTTTCCATTTGAGTTTGACAATACTGGTTTGAACTAATTGTCTGAAAGCTTTCAAAAGCTTTTAGCTCCAAATCTATGATGACTTCTACTGAGAGTGAACTCACATTGGACCAAGATAAGCTGGGATTTTTTTTGGCTATATCGAATCTAGAAGTCATAACTTGTTTTGTGTCATAGATTTCTTTGGCAGTCTGGTAAAGTCAATGGGCCCCTTCGCAGAATAATATTTTTTAAGACATAAAATACAGAAGATTACAAAGGAAACCTATTGTTTTAAATAAATATGTACTTTTCCCCTATCTAAATTCATAGACCTTCCTCCTGAAATCTCTCCTTATTCCCCTTGGAGCTCTAGACTCAGGTTAAGAACCTTTGTTCTAACCATTAGGAAGATATACTTGACATGGATCTCAAATTTGCTTCCCTACAACTTTTACTCACTGGTTTTGCCTTCTGGGGCCAAACAAAATAAATATAGTCTCCCTTCATCTCAGAACACTTCAAGTCTTTAACCTTTAAGTACAGGAAAACTTCTAGTTCCATTTCTTCTACTAACATCTCCTGGCCTCATTTGTAAAATGAGATTGTTGTACTGGATGGTTTCTAAGATCTCTTCTGGTATTAACACTTCGTGAGTTCTCTGAGACAGACATATATAATCAAAACCTCTAAGGCAGGGAAGAGATTTACTTGCTGAGAAATTTGAAAAACTTAGACCTGAGACCTTCTTTTTTAAGTACTTCACTAAGTTTGTGGTATAAGGCTCCCAGTAAGGTCTAGAAACTCAGTTGAAGAGACCTTAGAATTACTCTGGGAATAAAAATAGCAGATGCCTTCTACTTCAAATTTTCTGCTTCTCATTTCACATTCAAAAGCTATATAGGCAAAAGCTCTCATTACTTGTCACTCCATCATGCTGGACATTATGTATGAGAGATCCATAGGCATCCAGATTATTGTTCTGCCCCTTCAAAACTGCTTCAAGCAAAATTTGGATCTCCTGTCAATGAAGAAAATGAATTACTACAGAGGATACGTAATAGGTGCTATAAACAACATATTACACATTCATCCCTTTCCTGCTCTTTGGAATTCAAATTGATTGGGATCCAAAAATGTCATCATAAAATTCAAATTTCAATAAGAAACATTAAATGGAACATTCAGTAACGCATAATGCCGTCTGCTCAATTGTCTCTCATCCAGAAGCACCTTCTGGCTTAACTTTCATCATTTGTTCAGCTCAGGAAAATGGTAATAGCTGATGATTTATCCTTCCTTCTAGTAAAATTAACTAAAGTGAGAGGTTAGTTTATTTTGTTTTGTTGTTATTTTTTTTGGAGGGGGGAGGAAGGGAGGATCCTAACCTGTGATTTCATTCCATGAACTCTGGTATGGAAACTTCTCCCCTAATACAAATCAAATCACCATTCTATGACATCTTGGGGAGTAGTTGCCTGCCTTCAAGAATTAAATAATTTGCCTGTGATCATAGGATATATAATATGTATCAGAGGCAGAACTGGAATCCAGACCTTTTTTATTCAAGGGAAGGCTTTTTACTATCTTTGCCCATATTACCTCTCCACTATTATGTAATGGTTTAAAATTAGAAAATGATATAGCTTTCTGTGTCAATAAATCTTCTGTGCCTACAAGTACATACCTTATTTTGAAAGATTTTTTTTCTTTTTTGTAATAAAAGACAGGCATTGGTCCAGTTAACTGTTTAAAATTTCATATCCTCAATCCATATATAAGAGACTATTAAAGGCAAACTACTTTGTTATTTTTGTTGAATTAATCCATGTGCCAAAATGGTACATTAACAAATTTCTATCTCTGTTACTAATACAAGGTCCAGAATTTGTTAACTCTCTGAGACTGGATTTTTAAACAATGTTTGAGTAGAGAATCACATAGGAGTTGCCACAAAGGAAATGGGACACTTCAGAAAATCAAAAATATCTTTTGATTGCTTACCTTTCCCAGATTCTAAAATATCATAGGAGTGAATTCTAAAATATCATACAAATGAATAAACAAGCTGTGAAGGAAGTGAGCTACTGCTGAATTGCTTGTGGAATTAGTGATTAATGATATGGGTTGATGAAATCCCTAGCATAGTAAATGATTGATGCTGCTTGTTGGGACTGGAATAGGCAGGATAGAGTCTGGGATGATGTAGAGAAAAGGTTTAAACTCAGAAGATCTTTCTCTTGATTGTTAGAGGGTTTATTGAAACTGCCTAGAAGAAAAGATTTGTGCTCAGAGAGATGTTTATGTATGTCTTAGACAGATGGAGGGTGGGCTTCAAAGGAGGAGAAAGGTAGGATACAGTCTTTGCTTTTAAGGAAGATTTAAGGGTAGACCAGAAATCTGTCATCAGGAAAGCAGAAAGGATGTTTGATTTTATTTTCTTTTATTAGGGTGAATTTGTATTGGATTCTATTATAGGAGAAGGAGACTATTTGATTTCTCTTCAGGGACAGGAAGGAAATACAGGATGCTACTTCAAACCTCCAAGAGAAAAATACTTTTACCTTTGTGTCAAGTGTTGAAGGAAGCATGTGTACCTGAATGGATGGGAGTGAAGAGACCTCTCCATCCTAGAATTTGTGTGATAGAGAAAAAGAAACTGGGAATAGTCTTCCCTTAGATTTGGAGAGAGCAGATTTCAAAGTGTTGAAAGAATAGATAATCTCCTATGGACTAAAATTCCACTGGGGAAATCAGCACAGGTTGAATAGAAAAATCTCAAAAAATCAAATTATGAAACCACAGAAAAAGAACTATTTCAAAGAGAAAGGAAAGGAGGAGTGATCCCAAGGGGTGTTTTTTTAATATATGCAAAAGATAAAAACAAGAATGAAAAGAGGATAAATACAAAAGTCTGAGAAATGTGTCAAAAGTTCTAAAATTAAGAATGAGATGAGGTAGAGAAGAAAAGTTAAGAATAAGTAAAAAGGTTTCATAAGCTATGTCGGAAAGAAAAGGAGAATTTAAAAAGGTATAGGAAGGAACACTGCTTAGATGGTTAGAATGATAATCCATGACAAAGACCTAAGTTGTTAAACTCTATTCTGTTTCTTTTTTTTCCACTAAGAAGAATGATCTTAGTAATGAAAAGAATAGAATAAAAATTATTATCAGGGGATTGATAATGAAGATGGTTGCAGAATAAGATAATAATACTTAACTTTACATAGAACTTTTAAGTTTTGCAAAGCATTTTAACTATTATCTCATTCTTTCCTCACAACAACCCTGGAAGGTAGGTATTATGAGGAAACTGAGGCAGGCAGAGGTTGTGATTTGCCTAGGATCCTACAACTAGCAAGACACTTAGGAAAGGTTTGAAATAAGGTCTTCCTTACTCCAAATCCATCATTACAGCTATTGTGCCACCTGACCCATTAGGCCAAATCAATAATTTAGTTGAAGGAAAGCAGAGGAGGCTATATGAACTCTACATTCTTGGTGTAAATCCTAACTCAGGCTGGTCCTCTGTATATTAAATCCAATATTAGAATCAAATAAACCATTTGTAGGTCATTCAGCAAGTAATAAAAGAAGGTTTTCATAGGCAAAACATAGAAAAGATTGATATAGTATAGCAGTTAGCTCAGTTAGACTCCCCCCCCCCCAACCTTTGCTCTCATATGAAATGAGTTAACAGCAGGCTATGGTTCCTCCTTGAACTTTGGGAACCGGGCCAAGTCCAAAGGACCACCATTCCATGTTGTCAGCTTTTTTTATGCTTTTCTTGCCTTGCACTTAGTAAAGGCTTAATAAATGCTTGTTAACTTTAATGAACAGGAGCTTTTCATGGGCTTCAACAGCTGGGTGCCTTGAGTCTTAGCCTAGAGGACCAATCAAGTCTTGAGGACACTTTCTTATCTTCTAGGAAAAGAACTAGTCCACCAACATGATAAGGGAGGAAACACTAGTCCCTCAAACTCAGGTACTGAAATAACAGTGATTTCTGAACTGCTATCATTGATTTTGAAAGATCATGGATGTCAAAAGAAGTGCTGAAGGATTAAAGAAATGCACATTCCTGACTTGACTTGCTAAAAAAATAAAGATTTAAGTCTTCAAACCACAAACTAGTGAACTTGATTTTATTTCCAAGAAAAATTCTATATTATTCTATGAAAGATTTAGTTTATGAACATTCAGAAGAGGAAATGATGATTGCAAACAGTTATGTAAGGCCAACTTCACTTTCTTTCTGACAAGGTTAACTAAAACTAGTAAATAAAGGGAGTTAGGGTAGCTCTATTTCATCTGAATTTTAATGAACCATTAAATTTTTGTATAAAGAGATGGAGAGATGTGGGATAGACCAGTGGTATCAAATTCAAATAGAAAGAGGAGCCATTAATACATAAAGATCCCCATGAGCCACATGTCGACTTAGTTTTATAATAAAATCTTATCTATGTTGTATTTTATTTTTAATTTTGTTAAATATTTCCCAATTACATTTTAATCTGCTTCAGGCCCATTGGTGCTTGTATATTTCACACCTCTAGGTTAGTGCATTACAGTTAGGTGGATTTGGAACAATTTGGATGGCAAGATCCAAAGGAATAGTTATTAATAGTTGTTCCGAGTTACCTTGAAAGGAGGTTTTTACTAGGATGCTGCATCCTATACTGTTTACATTTTGTCTATGAATAAATGTACAGATGGCATATTTATCAAATTTTCAGGTGAAACAAAGCTGAGAGGGATGGCTAAAACATTGAATTGTCAGAAGGAAACAGAAAAGGAAGAAAGAAGGGAGGGAAGGAAAAAAGAAAGGAAGGGGTAGAGGAAGGAAAGAAGAAAGTAAGTATAGATGGATAAGCCTATTGTGTGCTACTCCTTCTAGTAAGTACTTTACAAATACTATCTCATTTGATCCTCACAACAACCCTGTGAGATAGGTACTGTTCCTATTCCCATTTTATAGTTGAGGAAACTGAGGCAGGCAGAAGTTAAATGACTTGTCCAGGGTCACAGAGTTAGTGTCTGAGGCTGGTTTTGAATTCATGTCTTCCCAACTTCAAATTCAGGACTCGATCCTCTGTGTCCCCTCATTAGCCAAATTAAATCATATGATTTGGTTGCAGGAAGAGGAAGGCACTGAGAGGGGCAGAGGAGGAGCCAGCCCTATGATTTTATCAGTGTGGGGAAATCTGAGTAAAAATTCCTTCCCCCTTTCAGATCAACAGTTCGGCTCTATCTGACATTCATAGAAGGTGCTCAGAGCACTGAGAGCTTAGTTGCTGTCCCCATGGTCACATAACCAGTATAAGTCAGAATTAGTACTTGAACCTAAACTTTCCAAGGAACCTAGACTTTCCATGTTTATTGAAATTTAATAGGGTTAAATGTAAAAAGGTCAACTTGACAACTACAAGCTGGAGGAATTGTGGCTAAGTAGAGGTTTTTCTGAGAAATAGGGGGGTTTTAGTAGACTGCAAGTTTAATATCAATCAAAAGTGTGACATGGCACCCTGCAAAGTTAATGCAGTTTTAGGCTGCACTTAGAGAGACATTTAGAGAGACATCAAGAATGAGAAAGGTAGTGAGCTTACAATAGTCATTCCCTCTGTTCATACCGTAACTGCAGATCATGATCATTTCTTGGTGTAACATTTTAGGAAGGAAATTGATATGCCAGAAAGAAGGTAGCCAGGTTGACAGAAGTCCTCATAATCATACCTTATAAGGATTAATTGAAGAAACTAAAAATGTAATTTCCAGGACCTCTCTTACCTATCAATCCTCAAGAGTCCTTTCAAAACCATAATTTATGAGCTCCCTACACATGGTTTATTTTTCCTAATTAGCCAGAAGACATGGTTAAAAGCAAAGCAAAAAAAGAAAAGCAATGAAAATGACCACAGAACCTCTCTCTTAAACCTGTAACTCATTTTCCCTTACACACATGCCTTTTCCTTAGTAGGAAGAGCAGGTAAACATAGGAATCATTCACAGGGCATACTTATATGGAACATACATCTGGCATCTCTGATGCAGAACTGCAAATATCTGGTGATGTGCTATTATCGACTGGGAATCACGTTTCTATTTCAAGCAATCTTCAGGGCTACCTAATCATCTCTGTCCTTTTCTGGGAAATGCTGTGGTTAGTAAGCCTCTCTCCTGAAGAAAAGGGATAAATCACTTTTATCCAGCACTTTCTATTTCTTAACTACTTCCTACGCCCCACTTGAAGTCTTCAGGTAAGCCTCTGTCTTCAAAGTCACCTGTTACTCTGTCTATTATTCACTGGGAAGTGCTGTGGTTGGTATACCACTCCCAATAGGGGAAGGATAGAGCCCTGACTTCCCTCAGTCAAGATGTATTCAGAAGGTAGCAGATGTCCCTGGATAAAATCATATTGCATCTTCTGAATGATATTTTTTCTCTGATTCATTTAAACTCACATTTTACTTAGTATCAGAAATCTCAAAACAATATCATTTCTTCTGAACAAACTGAAACACTCCTCAGAATATCTGTTAAAGGTCTAGTACAAAGATTCTCTCTTTCCAGAAAATCTTCTGATATCTTTGTGATCCTTTTAAAGATATAATAACAAAATCCAGAATCTCTGATCCTGAGGTGCTGAGTTTCAGCAGCCTGGGGCTACATTTGCAATACAGATGTTGCATAACATTTCAAGCAAGTGATCATCTATCCAGGGCTTGATGGCCTCCAGTTACAGAGAACATGACTGCTCAAGACTGTTCAGGGTATCTCTAATTGTTAGGAAAGTCTTCCATGTATTGAACTAAATCACCATAGGTCCTAAGTCAGAGTTGTAGAGCTCCTATATCACTGGAATCTCAAACTGTCCAGAGATTATGACCTGAGTATATAATATGTCTGTCCCCTAGAACTTCAAGTTTCACTTCAGTCTGACATTGTTTATTTGATTAATAGGTATTATTACTATCTAAAGCCTCCATTTCTCTTCTCAATTTCTCTTTTCAATCCCCATACAGTCTGGCTTCTGACTTCACCACCCAACTGAAATTGCTCTCTCCAAAGTTTCCAATGATCTCTCATTCACCAAATCTAATTTTTTCCCTTAACTCTCCTGCTCAACCTCCTTGCTAAACTTAATACTACTGACCACCCACTCCTCCTGGATGCTCTTTTCTCTGGATTTTCATGACATTATTCTTCTGGTCCTCCTTCTTGTCTAACCACTTCTCAGTTTGTTTTGCTAGTTTATCATCCATATCATCCTGTCCCTGCCCACCTCCAATACTGTAGGTGTTCCCCAATGCTCTGTCCAAAGACCACTAATCTCTTTGTGTATTCTCTTGGTGATCTCCTTAGTTTCCATGAATAATTGAATAATTTCTTTGCCAGTTATTTTCATAGATCATTATAATGCAAATAAAATGGACTATCTGATGTATCAATTTGTATTTCTAGTGTTTAGCACAAAACCAGCCCAAAAGCAGATCTGGAGCATAAAGCTTGCTTTGTACTTGACCATCCCACATGCCAGGGATGCACTCCTTTCTCACTTTCATCTTCTATTACCTCATAGAATCTCTCTTTTCCTTTAAGATGCAGTTCAAGCATCACTTTCTACCCAGATCCTTTGCTTAACCCTCCATTAACTGCTAATCCCTTCTCTCCCAAACTACCTTGTAGGAAATTAGTTTGTTTTTATTCTCTTTATTTTTATTACATTATATACTTACATTTTCTTGTTGTCTCACTCCTTATATAAATTCACCATGTGTGGAAATTGGTTTATTCATCATACTTAGATTCTCATGCAGTAATGTATAGTAAATACTTAATAAATACCTATTGATTAATTGTTTATGCCCAATTTGATTGCTCTGTCGATTCAACTCTTCCCTGTTTATACTCCAGTTCATACTCCACAGTAACCAAAAGGGTAGGAGGGAGCTCCATTCAACTGGTATCTGCTCTGTGCTATTTTTTCTTTTTTAAAGAAATAGCTTTTGGGGCAGCTAGGTGGTGTAGTGGTTAGAGCACCAGCCCTGAAGTCAGGAGGACCTGAGTTCAAATCTGGTCTCAAACACTTCCTAGCTGTGTGACCCTGGGCAAGTCACTTAACCCCAATTGCCTCAGCAAAAAGCAAAAAAAAAAATAGCTTTTTATTTTTCCAAACACATGTGGAGATAGTTTTCAACATTCATCTTTGCAAAATCTTGTGTTCCAATTTTTTATCCCTCCCTCTCCCTAACCCCTCCCACAGACAGCAAGCAATCCAGTATAGGTTAAATATGTGCAATTCTTCTAAACATATTTCTATATTTGTCATGCTACACAAGAAAAATCAGATCAAAAGATGAAAGAAAAAAATACAAGGAAAAAAACAAGCAAACAAACAACAACAGAGTAAAAATACTATATGCTTTGATCCACATTCATTCTCCATAGTTTTCCTCTCTGGATGTGGATGGCTCTTTCCATCACAAATTTATTGGATTTGCCTTAAATCATCTCATTGTTGAAAAGAGCCAAGTCCACCACAGTTGATCATCACATAATCTTGTTCCTGATGTGTTCAATGTTCTCTTGGTTCTGCTGACATCATTTAGCATCATCATGTAAGTCTCTCCAGGCCTTTCTGAAATCATCCTCCTGATCATTTCTTATAGAACAATAATATTCCATAACATTCATATACCATAACTTATTCAGTCATTCTCCAACTGATGGGCATCCACTCAGTTTCCAGTTCCTTGTTCACTAAAAAAAGGGGGCTATTATAAACATTTTTGCATATGTGGATCCTTTCCCCTTTTTTTGATCTCTTTGGGATACCGATCCATTAGAGACACTATTGTATGCACAGTTTGATAGCCCTTTGCTACCCTCTGCTATTGCTAGCAAACTCCTAATTTCTTCCTCTCCTGATCCTTATAAACTACAAAGGAAAAGTCTCCATTTTCCCTGCTATCACTCCTCACTGTCCAGTTCTCATTCGATTCTACCCTATTTTTGTTCTATCTTTCACTTTCATTGTGCCCTTTAAGCACTCCCATTTTAGCATTAATAAATTCCCCCTTGATTCTAGACCCTCGTTTTCTTGCAGTTTTTGCATTTTTGTGTACTATGAGATACAAAAATTCCCGAAGATACTACATCCCCTGGCTAACTTTCTCCAATACAGGGTACTCTGTAATAGAATGGACCAGATATACACACCCTTTGTTCTTCACTGCTACTTCTCAATTCTCTGCCACCATGATTCAGCTATCTCTCCTCTTTTATGATTCTTCCATCTACATTACACTGGCTAGATCCTTATTAAAGTTATCTTTCCACTTCCAGTTTCTTTTCACTCCTTCCTCATGGAATTCAATACCTATCTTGTAATGGTCCTCTCCATCTCAGCTCCCACATTTATCCTTGGGAACTTCAGTATATAAATGGATGTCCCTCAAACACCTTATTTTCACAATTCATCAACCTCTGCAATTCCCATAACCTACTCACTCCTCCATAACCACCCAATGAGATGGTCTTAGTCAAGATTCATCCATCAATCATTACTCTTATATTTTTGAATTCTGAAAACTTTCTTCTATCATAACTTTCTAACCTTCTATCTCTCTCATTGCCTTAATCCTTATAAACCTATGGTTTCATTATAACCTTTAGAGTAAGGATTCTTAACTTTATTCATTTATATATGAATGGAAGCCTTTGACATTTTGGTGAAACCTGTGGATCTCTTTTCTGATAATGTTTTAAAATACATAAGGCTATATATGAAGCCAGTTATATTGAAATGTGATTTTCAAAGTATTTTTTAAAAAACAAGTTTACAGTAATTAACATGTAGTGGATATCCTGCCATCTAGGGGAGGGGTGGGGAGTAGGGAGGAAAAATTTGAAACAGAAAGCTTTGTAAGGGTTAATGTTGAAGAATTACCCATACATATGTTTTGCTAATAAAAAAAAAACCAACAAGTTTACAGGCCCCAGGCTAAGAACTAATATCTCCACCTTGAGTTATTTTTACTTTCTTTCCATCAGAGCCCTGATCCTATTGTTAATTCATCTATATATTGTTTTCTCCCTTTGCCATCTTATCCTATTGTTGTTCACTCTTACTCAATCTTATCCAAGAGTTATTCTCACTATCTGTTTCCTCTGTTCCAGTTTATTAGCTGCTGAACATTGCTGGAGGATATTGCACTATTGTGCTGATTGGGTCCAATACACATTGATACTGACAAATCTCAAATCTGGCTTCTCACAGCTAGATGGCAAATTCAGTAACCATGGAAAAATAACTTAACCTCATTGATTCTCAGTTTTCTGATCTGTAAAATGGAGACAATAATAATTTTTCTAACTATTCTACAGAGTTGTTATGTGGAAAACACTTTAAAATTTATAAAGTATAAATATGAGCTATTATTGTTTACTATTTTCCCAAGGTCACATTGGTCCAAGTTAGCTAGGAATGGAATTTGGGTCTTCTTTGTCCACTCCAAAAGCATCAAAGATAAGAAATCATTCCTAGAGGTGACAACCCTGGTTTTCATTTGTCATTGAATTTTTGTTTTGTTTTCTAATACCACCATAAAGGAAACAGTCATTGTGGGAGTCAGTTGCTGTGAGATTGATAGATGTATTTGTATCTCTTGTTCCTTTGACTCTGGGGACTTCAGAACTAGAGTTGACAAACTCCTCAGAAAGAATATTCTGTGCCATATATATATATATATACATATATATATATATTCAATGCCTGAAGAAGGATTGTGACTTTGAGTGTTTGTGAGGAAGTATATACTGATCAGGGTACAGATGGGTTTGTGTTTGAATTGTACTTGAGTGTTTATTGAGTCTATGTCTGGAAGCTTGGACAGGCACTTATCTGGGTGTCAGAGGGACTAAGGAAGGGATAAATGAGGAAGAGAGATCTGTATTCTGACCAGAAAAAGTTCTAGAAGTGCAGGGAACAGATTGTGGGGTGGAGAGGATGGGACAGAGGAGGGGAACTTTCACTTTTTAGGCAGAGCTGCAGTTAACGATAGTTAATTCCATCGAAATTTTAGTATAACTAAAATCTGTGTCCTAGTGTTATTGAGTTAATCAAAATACAGAAACAGCTGAAAAAGTATCATAATTAACCTTAAACTGAGAATTCAAGGGCAAGCCTAGTCCAGGAATAGCACTTGTACACTTTAAGTGTCGTGTTATCACCCACACAAAATAACCTGAGGAGAATGGGTTTTTTCCCTCCACAAACAAGAATGGCTGAGGTTAGAAGAACAACAAAACTCAGGGATGAGGCTTTCAGGGCAATGCAAGATAGTCTCTTCTGCAGCAGGCTATGCCCAGATTATACCTTCAAGGGAAGGGCACATGAAGGGCAGACAGAACCAAGTGGGAAAATCAATAATTAGGTGTGGAGACAGCTAGCTGGATCTTGAATGATAGTTGGAGACACTTCGTGACTTGCTTGCCTAAGTACAAATATAGCAAACTTGGTCATGAGGGTTGGAAGGATGGAGCCAGTGATCAAAGGACATGGGGGAAGGACCAATGATAAATGGAATTTCTGGAGGACAATACACTAGGAGGCACAACATCCAGGGCCACTCAGTTGGTATTCTGAAATCTTATTAGCTTCACACTCCTGACCTAAGAGTCAGAGCTCTGGAGGCTAAATATGTGTTTGAGCCAGAGATGCAAGGGAAAGTGTTGTAGACTGAGTCATAGGAAACTAGCTGCCAGATGATGTAGGAATCTTTGGGGACTAGGTAGAGCCTATACAGAAAAGAGAGATACCCACACACACATACAAGTGAAAATGGATACCAGGCTGTGAGCAGTTTTGTTTTTTAAAGGTGACAGAACAATTTTTAAATTTAAAAATGTAATGAAAGTGATTGTGAAAGAGCACAAACAGAGGGTTTGTAAAAACACTCACTCAAACAGTCAGAAGGTGATTTAGAAGTGTAATTGAGGAGCCAACAAAATAGTCACACTGGAGCTAACAAACCCCTTTCTTTTTCTTCCCTCTCCCCCATGTGGGACAGAAAGAGGAAGCACTAAAAAAGCAGGGCTAAAATACTTGCATCCCTCTTTTTAGACACTAATAGCAAATAAAGATTGGTATAAATAGCATTGCAGAATTGTGGTCAAAGACAAATAAATGGGACACTGTCTCCAGAGTGGAGTGATTGCTAAGTCAGAGTAGCATAGCAGATACAGTGCTGGACTTAGCATTAGCTAGATCTGAGTTCTAATCCTACTTCTGGCTCTTAAAAATAAAGTCTGACTCCAGGCAAGTTGTTTGACTCCTCTGAGATTTCTCTGTAAATGGGAAGGTTGGTCCTGATGACTTACCAAGCTCTTCCAGCTCTAAATTTATAGTTAGGAAGGAAAGACTATGATAAACCAAGTCAAAACTGTAAAAAAAATCTTATTTGAATAAGAGTTGTAGAAATTAAAGGCAAGAAGGTATAGTGGAAAGAGCTGGGAGTTAAGCAGCCTGGGTTTTCTCCCCACTGTGACTGCTGGATGATCTTGAGCAATTCACCTCCCAGATCTGTTTTCTCACTTATAAAACTAACTGCCATCTCTCATATCTGCCATATAATATGTTGAACTCCTACAAAACTTCATTCTTCTCATTTCTTTCTACCTATATTATATCTATGTGTGAATATGTGTATCATCTCTCCAAATAGGCTGTAAGTTCTTTGAAGCCCATAATTGTACCTTCCTCATCCTTATTTCTTCACAGCTCTTTGTCCTTTATAAGCATTCAGTAAATATTTGAGTCCAATTAAATTGAAAATTGTTTTCAAACAGTAACTCCCAAAGCACTGCAAAATCCCAAAGTGCTTTCTGAATTACAAAGAACAAAATTGATTCATGTTCAATAAAACCACTTGAATATAAGGACATATTTTACCCTAATACATATAAGTGATTTTCAGTGATTTAGAAATTCCTGGTTACCAGAAAGGCATTAGGCATTTATTAAGCACATATTGTGTCCAGACACACCATAAGTTATCAATAGCCAGTGAAAATTGGTGAGGTGTCATTTGGTCAATACTTATTTATTGAACATTTGTTCAGTATCCAACTCTGTGCTAGATTTTCAATGGATATCAAAGCAGTAAAAAGAAATAAACCCTGTTCTCAAAGACCTAATCTCTGTAGAGAAATAAAGATAATACAGATGAACAATTATGTGAGCCTAGCTGGAGGTCATAGAACTTCAGTATAAGCTGGAGTAAGGCAGAAAGGCTAGATGGAGGAAGTGGGATGTAAGCTGGGCTTTTGAGGATTAGGCTTTGAGTAGGCAGAAGGGAGAGAATGTTCCAAATATGATTAGGGTGGAAAACAGTATGAGCAAGGTTTGGAAGGCTTAGAGATATAGTATATGTGAGGGACAGTGAGAAGACAGAATTGGACCGAATTTGCATTGGGAAGTATTAAGTAATAAAGGGAGAGGTTTTTGTTTCTCACAAACATCCCACCCACCCACCCTCTTTCACTCCATAAAACTGGCACCTTTGCTGGAAGCAAAAGAGTTGGATTAGCATATATTGCTATTATTGCAGAGAGCATGTTATTCTAATTTAATTTTTTCCTTTTCCCTCTAGGCCCTGACTTATTTAGCTCAAAGAACCTTGCCCTTCAAGCACAGAAGAAAATTCTGAGCAAACTAGCTAGTAAAACCGTGGCCAATATGCTTATTGATGACACCAGCAGTGAGATCTTTGATGAGCTCTACAAAGTCACCAAAGAACACACTCACAACAAGAAGGAAGCCCACAAGATAATGAAAGACTTAATTAAAGTGTCTATCAAAATTGGGATCCTCTACCGAAACAATCAGTTCAACCAAGAGGAAATGGAGATTGTGGAGAAACTCAGGAAGAAGCTAAATCAGACAGCCATGACCATCGTGAGCTTCTATGAGGTAGAATACACTTTTGATAAGAACGTGCTTTCCCAGCTACTGAATGAGTGTAAAGATCTGGTGCATGAACTGGTGGGGAGACACCTGACTCCCAGGACCCATGGACGCATCAACCATGTCTTCAATCACTTTGCAGACGTGGAATTCCTCTCTGCCCTCTATAGCCTGGATGGGGAGTGCCGGCCCAACCTCAAAAAGATCTGTGATGGAGTCAACAAATTGCTGGAGGAAAAAATTCTTTGAATTTCTTTCCTTCCATTTCCTCTTCCT
Source organism: Myrmecobius fasciatus (assembly GCA_023553655.1). Classification (NCBI taxonomy): domain Eukaryota; kingdom Metazoa; phylum Chordata; class Mammalia; order Dasyuromorphia; family Myrmecobiidae; genus Myrmecobius; species Myrmecobius fasciatus. The sequence goes on along the minus strand of JAJPUD010007756.1, from coordinate 2,422 downwards.
TGATTTAAAATGACAGTCACCGAGTGTCTTTGATGAGAAACAACAACAACAAAACAAAAATCCCATAAAGTGTATCCATTTTTTGTCTCATTCATCTAGCAGACGCTAGCTTCATTCTGAGTCCAGGTATACTCTTGGACCTCTCTGGTGTTGGATTTTTAATGTATGTCTGTTGGTTTGCAAGTACTTGATATAAGTGGCATCTCAGAGACATACTAAGGATAATTGCTAACATATCCCAAGCAGGGGAACTAGTCTGTTGAACTACAACAAAATCAAGGGAAATCGCCAATTCAGCTTTTCTGAGTGTGTGACAGGTGATTAGTTCAGGCGGTAAAGAGAAAAAGAACAATAGAATACAAACAACTGGCTTTTAGATTAAATGTCTTCTTCCAGGTGTGCAGATTGTTAAAAAAAAAAAAGAAGAACAACCTAGAAATTTAAGGAAATGCAGCCTCCCAACACAAGAAAATACATTTCCCACTCTACTTAGGCACTCACCCCAGTCCTCCAAACAACATTATGAAATATGCGTTAGTTATTTTGGGGTGGGGGATAGGGAGACCATGAAGAGTTTTTCTATTTCAGATGTTATAATACTCCATGGGGGACAATTTCCTGAGCAAATGTCCCTTCTATAGCTGCCCTAGAGACATACATACACACATCTCATATCTGTGGGTGGGTAATCAGTTATGGTTCAAGGAGACTCCATCTGACCCAGACCCACACAGCCAGGAAGAGTTTATACTGATGCACAGGTGAAAATCAAGCAGGAGGTATTCTTTCCTTCATTCTTGACTTTCCCAAGTTTCCCAGCACCATTTTTTTTGGTGCCTATGAACAAAGGAGGAGCTTGTGATTATGATTCAGAAACAAAACACCTGCCACGAGATGCTTCCCTATAATAAGAACAGTGGAAATGACAGGAGAGAAATCCAGATGTCAGAACACATGCCCCCACTCTATTCCCTGGAACAGAAATGATCATATTGTCTCAGATTATGGTCCAAACCAGCCCTGTGTCTGTCTCTGACAGCAGTACCCATACATGGATGGATGACTTGTGGGAGGTCATGGTTGCAACATCAGCCAAAACAGCCACAGCCCAGATGCCAACTAGTCAGACTTGAATTGCTCCCTTTGTCAAAGTCTATTAAACACTTCAGTGGAAAATAGCATTGTGCAGGTGTTGAATTTTTTTCTTAACCAGGAGAGATTTTCAGCCTCGACAATATCTTTTTTTTTAACTGAAAGGGAGTGGGGAGGGAAAGAGGTAATGGAATTGTTGATGAATCCTTCTTGCCCCTATGTTCTCAAGAATTGTCCTGACCTTTCATCACAAAGGAGGAATCGGGGAGCAGAACGTGACAGGTATTGAGAGTGGTTCTGTTTCATGTTGCCAGCAGGGAGCAAAGGTCAGTGAGTCCATGCTTCTAGTGTTCTAGATAGCTGGGACTGTCCCATTTGAATGCCACTTAACTAGTAAGGTGAACTTGGCCAAATTATGGCCTCTGGGCCTCAATGACCTGTAACCTGAGGGTCTGAACTAAAGTTCTCTTCTAGCTTTTAAACATTCTATTACTAACAACAGCACCCTCTGCACCATTTTTCATTGAAAAGGCACTTGCAAGAGAGGCTGGTCCATGCTTTAAAAGAAGGCCTTTGTCCAAGCCTTTGTTCATTACTTAAGACTATGAAAAACAGCAAAGCTAAGTCACAGGTTAGGACATATGCTTTCAGTTTTCACTTAGCAATGGGGTCAGACCATCTAAAGTCACAGAACGATTTTCTTGGTTCTTTCTATGCTTCTTACTTTTTTTTATAAAGACAAAAATCAAAACCAAAAAGAGCTACCAAATGAAGAATTGATTTGGTTTTTGATGTGTTTTGTTTGTTTTGTTTTTTTGGTTTGGATCTGTAATTTCTTTGGTGTAGAACTCCATTTATTTGTTAAGCTGTGGCCAATTAATTCTTCATGACCCCTTTTTGAGAGTTTTCTTGGCAAAGATCCTGGAGTGCTTTGCCATTTCCTTCTCCAACTCATTTTACAAATGAGGAACTGAGGCAAACAGCTAGGAAGTGTCTGAAGCTAAATTTGAATTCATGAAAATGAATCTTCCTGATTCCAAGCCTAGTTCTCTATCTATTCCACAATATAGCTGCCACCCTCCATTTATGCACCTGGGCAATTTTTAGGTCGTTATGATACCTAGATCATGGAAGGGCTCCAGAAGACTATGTAGCTCTCTATGACTCACTTTACAGATAAACAAATAGAAACCCAGAAAGCTTAAGTGATTATCTGTGGATAGTATTAAAGGCCAAATTTGAATCCATTATCCTCTTACTCTAGAAGTATATGAACCACTTTCCTCTATATAATTCTGCCTAATCTCAGAGAATTACCTGGAGAGGGTAA